>JAHBCN010005554.1:0-54535 GCA_019359885.1 Listronotus oregonensis | reverse complement strand
CAATTTAACAATAATTTTAAATATTCTATGGTAGTGTCGTTTAATAACCAACAATTTTGTGAAAAAAAAACAGTGAATGCTTGAATTGGACATTTGATGTTGTCAACATAGATAGTAACAAAGAATTAAGAAGTCCGGCTCTGACCTACTATTTATTGCGCAACTGCGGGGCCAATCCCCCGATTCCCGCTCCTGCACGCCTGGACAATTTTGTTCTACAGTATTGGGCTCATACACTTTAAACTTCCTTGTGTAAAACTCAATAAACTTTGGGTAACGCATGTAGGTCCGGACTTAAAATTTCCTTTATTATTATTGTAGCTATTTTTTGATATATTATGTAGGTTAAAGGCAAATTGCAGATGTTCAATATAAAGCAGTCTTTTCATCTTAGTTCATCAGTCGTTTGGACTTTGTTAAGGTATTTTCATGTGTGTTATTGAGCATCCAAAACAGTTAATCCAAACTATTGATATTAGTAGGTAATCAGGACCAGTACGCTTTCAAAAGGTGCGGTGCCTACACAATAGATGTTTGTCAGGTAACTTATTTATGGCTGGGTTTTCCACTGAGGGTTGTCATTTAAATTTTATTGCGGAAAAGAAATCAACGAATTATTGTGGAATGTACCATACGAAACTATGTTATTTTATAAATATATATTAAGTCACACTCTTGTTCTGGGGAAGCAAATTCTTTTGATAAACATTTTTCTAGCTTAATTTAACGGATTTATACTCAGTCTTTATTTTTAGATATATCCCGCTTTAGCTATAGAGTACCAGACTCCCAAACATCGATTTATTTCTAGCAGTATTTTTTGAAGCTTTTTACTCGTTGCCATACAATGAAACTTACTTTGAATATCCACCAGATGTCAGTCGCAGCGATAGATCATTCGGCAGAAGGAATATATATTTCTCCATGGAGAAAAAACTTGAATCGTGAGTAAAACATTTAAAAGTTTATTATCCAGCGATCTCTAAATGATATTTAAAAGAAAATCTTTTAGTCTGCAAGGCTACTTCTATGAAGCAGAAGCCGTGAAAATACCTATTAAAGAGGGACAATTTCCCCACAGCTCGTCGCTAAACAAAAAAAGGAAAAAAAACATATGACAGGTTCCTTTCTTTATTATTAATTTTACAAATGATATAAAGATTTTTATCTGGACACTCAGTGTATATATTGCACGAATCGTTTAAGCGTGTTTCCCCCAAGGAAGTTAAAGGTGTATGGAAGCCCAATATTATAGAACAAAATGGTCCAGGGCAGCGGGAATCGGGGGATTGGCCCCGCGGAGTTTGCGCAATGAATAGTAGGTCAGAGCCGGACATCTCATATAATATAAAAAGAATAGATGGCGCCACTTTACAGCCTTCATTTAAATGGTCGATATTTGGGAGTTTTGTATTTTTACCAAAAATCTTTGTAAATAAATAAAAACACGATTTAAAAAAATAAATTTCAAACATTGTATGAAAGTTTCATGTACTTATCACCCAATTTTGTGATAAAGAAGGGCAAATAGTGTAATGAGTTTAATCTAATCCTAAGATTGTGGTTGTGCATTAAAAAGTAAAAATTTTTATAACTGCTTTTTAGGCATATACTTTTCACTAATAACAAACATTCATGAGACAGAATAACAGTGGTTAAAATGTTTAGTAACCTTTGGTACCTAGGTATCCATTGTAACCGTAACCGTTAAATATTATGGTCTACAGTATGTCGAGCTTAAAAAGTTGATATGTAAGTTTAAGAAACCAAAAATCTAATTTCTTTTTAAACAAATACAAGAAAAAGCAAAAAGGAAGTTTAACATAAAATTGTACTTTGTTTTATTCAATTAGAAGGACCTGTATATAATAAATTTGCCTGGTCTGCCCAGTAATTAATAATTTTGATCCTTTAAAAGAATGTACTAAATTATTAAATGAAATAAAAGTACCTAAATGTAAACCTTATTTCTTTTTAATAATCCACAGAAATACACAAACATTGTGGAAATCATCTATAAGATAGTTAAGATTGCCTTACTTTTCTCACTTCTATTTCCTATAAAATTTTCATTTTCTATAATTCATAATTGATATATTATTATTTATTCGGTTACCTAACGTTACGTCTCAAGCACCTAATTTAAATATAAGAAATACTTACCAAAAGTAAAAAATGCCGGTATTACCCTTGGATTTGCAAGAAAAACCATACACCTCTAGTCATTTTTTTACGATATTATAAGTAACAAACAATAAACACAAATTATAGTCACAATTTAATAAACACTAATCACTAAAATAACAAGGTTTTTATTAATCCAAAAAAACTTCTGCAACCACAAAATATAATCACACAAAACAAAACAATCGAAACTAATACGGCTCCCATAAAGTATAATGTGTTGCCTAACCACTGATTTATCAGTGGGGGTAATGACCAATAAACGCGCAATCGTTATTGCCAAAATCGGGCCAACTCTGACAGTTATTTTCATACTGGGTGGACATTTTTTGATCGAATGAGCCATAGCATTGGGCTTCCCACCCCAAAACTTCATTTTCATTACCTTTGTTATGTTTCATAAGGTATGGATTTGTTATGTAAATTCACGTAATATTTTAATTACCTGAAAAAAAAACTAAAAAAAGTTAGCTTTTTAAGATATTTAATTTAAAAATCCCCTTTTCTAGTTACTGATTGATAACTGACTCGACAAAATTATAGAGCCGAAACTTGAAATTTTGTAGGCAAGTTCTAATAAATTATCTTTAAAAAAAACTAAAAAAAAACACGCTTTTATGGCAAAACCACAACCAAAAAGCAAAAAAAAATCTATTATACTTAGTAAAAAGCGTGGGGTGTTTAAAATTAAATGTTACAGTTATTTTATTGGTAGCTATTTATAAAATTAGAGGTATTGTGAAAATTTAGTAAATTTCCCCACACGCTTTTTTACTATAATTGATTTTCAGTTTAGTTTTCTATAAAAGGTGTTTTTTAATTTTTTTTTTAACTGTTTTTTATTTTCTTATTTTTTGTCCCAAAACAACATCAAAAGTAATCTTAATCGAAAGCCTTGATTTTTAGTATGTTTTCTTCATACCTCAATATGGACCGGTAAAGGGTATCAGATCGGGTTAAAAGTGAGATCTTATGGGCGAAAAAATGTGTGTCCCGTGGCCTGTTATCTCTTAGGGTCCTAAATCATGCGCAGAACGGACCAGCAGATGATTTTATTTACAAATTCGTCGCCGGCCAGTTCCGTACTTCGTCAATTGATGACAAACAACAATATATTACACTGGTTAAAAAAACCATGGTTAGTGGCTTTTTGAACCAGTGAAACACATGGTTTGTTTAGATTTGTTCTTAATCAAAATAAACATATTATCCATTGTCAGCTCCTTAAATTCCTCAAGGTCTTCTGGATGTTACAGCTATGGAAAGCCACAAATTTTTGTACTGGTTCACAACTGATGCGTTGTAGTTAATAATAATAAAAATGGCGAATACGACTGAACATGACTCTTGTGGCTTATCTAAGAATTAACTTTTGTTTTTATCTATGTAACACAATCATAATTGAAAAAAAATCACCATAATTATTTATTTCGGATTAAAAAATCTAAACAAAAAATATATTGCATTAATCTAAAAAGTCAGTAATATGATTACAACATAAACATATTCCTTTGGAGCATATGCCTACTAGAGGCACTCTTGCCGCTTGGAAAACGATCATTTGTGCAAGAAAGAAAGAATAGCGGTATAACCTTTTTCTTCCTCCAACGTGATCATTGGTCGGTGAAAAGAATATATATACTCCGCGTCGATCTATCGGCACTATGGTTGGAGCCACGGAGAAACGGCAAGGTTACCTCTAGTAAATAAATGCTCGTTTTGCATAAATACATTTAAGATGTTTAGAATATCCTTTTATCGCTATCGAAAACATAAGTGTAAGCAGGAAAAGAGTTAACGTTATTTGTATAAACATTTTTTTACCCTTTTGTTTATAAGTCTGTCAAAAATCTCGCAAAAAACCGTTTATTGCATCCCTTTACTGATCCCCAAGCAAAGCAAAACCCTTTAAATAGAAGCGTTGAAACTTTGTCGTTTTTGAACGACATAAAACCGTGTAAAGTCGACAGTCACGTTTTAATAAATTCTAACAGTTTCCAAACTATTTTAAGGCCGTACAAAAACTGGGTCTTGAAATTAACCCTATCTTTTATTAGCCCATATTTTTCTATTTATATTTTGCAATATTAATTTTGTTAACTCATGGTTTATATTACTACCTAACATAATTTATGTATGTTAGAAACGCAAAAGAATTTAGTATCTAAATATATATAAAATATATATTATAAATATAAATTAATTAATGACATACAAATTTCTAAGTCCAAGAACTGGTCCTGCTTTTAAAATACGCATGCTTAATCACTATCGTTTGTTTAGTGCGCGAGGTCGTAAACTTGCCATAAATGCGATTAGTCATTATATATCTAAAGTTAGGTTATCTATGGTTTTCTTATAAAAAGCGTTTTTGTACTATTTTGGCCTTGCGCATTCGCCAAGTATTGTGAGAAAGTGTAATTTTATTTATTTTCATTTCGGAACATCCTAGTCAGGATATTAGAACAAATGTATAAAATAATTGTATTGTCATCGGCTCTTGACCCTCTACACAAATTTACGTTTTTCAGACTTCTTGAAATTGATGAAAATTAGGTTAAAAGATTCCGTTACAAATTGTGTGATACATAGATACCACAGCTGGGTAGAAATCGAATCTTTTTGGGATCGAATCCAGGACTCGATTCCTTTTTAAGGATCCGAAGGCTGGAATCGATTATTTAAAAAAAGGATCCATGATATAATTTTAAAATGATGATGAAATAGATTTTACTTTACTACATTTTATTATTCAGGATATCTCAAAATAAATTAAACATTTTTACTTTTCGCAAGCATAGAAATTCTTAAACGGCACTGGTAAAACTTCCTGTAAAATTACAATAAGATGTCCCATCTATAAGTTGCTTGAGGTTATCTCAAGAATCACATTAAAAAACCTTCAGAAGATCTAGCATAGCAATTTTTTGAAATGCAGTTCGACATAATGTTCCATTTAAGGGTGGTTTCATGTTGATCTCAGAAATAGCATATTCAAATTTGAAGGATATTTACCAAAGACTAATTTGGCTTACAATTAGAGTTACAGCACTTTAAAATGAGGCTATACTCTGTTTGTGATAGTCAGAGTTTATTAATCTAAAGGGGGTTATGACATCCGCCATATTGAAAAACTCTTCTGTGACGTCAAGAAGGGTCCATTTCGGCCATGTTGGATTTTATGCTGGACAGTGGCGTAGAATTGAGGTGGAAACGAAAAACTGCTTTTATACCGACGAACAAATTTATATTTCAAAAATATAAATGTAATTCAATTAAGTATTGAAATTAAAAATTAAAGCGACAACACGACGATGGCGTACCTTTTCAATGGTATCTACTACATTAAATATTTTAAGAAATGAGAAAAAATTAAAATGTAGAAAATACTGATAATTGCTAATTTGTTATAATTATGAGTACTTACTCTATTTTTAAACACACGATATTGAATTATTAACACCTTTTTTCTTTAATAATACCCACCTATATTACGAAATTTATAAAAGTTTATGAGCAAGTAAAGAAGTTTGGGGACTTTATTTTTTATCTTGGAACAGTCCGCAAGGCTGAGGCCTAGTATGAACGCTCCGTGGGTAGCTGAAGTGTGGTAAGAGGGAGTTTATTCACAAGAGACTTAAATTCTGCAGGTAGCAGGTTCCATGTCTTGACACTCTAGGATGAAGAAACGAAGAAAGCGGGAAGTTCGGGGCCTCTCTAGCTGAACTGTTAAAAGATGCATAAAAGTTGCACTACGTGTTGTTCTGCTGGAAGCTGCCAGAAAAGAATTATACTGGCCAACTCAAGCAGAAGCCGTGAAAATACCTATAGAAGAAAGACAGGAAGGAAGCTTTTCTGTAAGTGCAGGATCAGAAATGGGCTTTTACAAGCTATCTTGAAGATCTTTGTAAGATTACAAAATATCCAACTCCAAATTGATACTGGAAGCCATAGAAAAAATTAACTTTTTTTAGGAATTTATGATGGTGTTTTTGTATTACTTCAATAATATATAAACTTGTCTATTAATCCTCAATTTATTTTATTTTAAAAACTAGTTATTTATTTACTTACGGACCATACAGCATCTTGATATTGCAGAATAATAGCAACATTTTCCACTTTGGCAATAAAATGAATTATTTTGTGTAAAAAAATGTGAATACAGGTTTATTGCTAAAAACTAAACTTTATTTGTTTCACAACTACAACACTACAATACATTTACAATTGCAACAATTAAATAAAATACAACTGAAATTTTACATTTTGATATGGAAGAAAAGAACACAGTACTTAGTGGTATTATTTGATAATATTTTGTGGTATACTACATTTCATATTTTAAAACATACAAATCATTTAAGCATTAAAATTCTACTTAATACAAACACAAAAATTTCATTTATAGTTTGTTGGCAGCCCTTGCAAGATAAAACAAAGAATTAGATATCGTGTCTTATTTGGTACTCGAAAGTTTAACTTACTTACGGCGGTTTGAACCACTGTGGTTTAAGCAGTTTTAAGCCCTTCTTAACCTAAGTTGCATTGAGACGGTGCCAAATATTATGACAATAGTCACATTCAAAACGTCCCTTAGTTAAGAAAACAGAAAACCACAACGGTGCAATTGGCCATTACAAGTTCTTCGCAGTCCACTTCATACTACACAATCTAAACAAAAACTTCTTCAGTGCAAGGTAGGTTTACATCGGTTAATTTTAAACTTGTAAAAGGCAAATCTAAAAATATAAATTATATTTTAAAACATGTCTTTTTCAACATAATATACCAAGTAATTGGTAGATAAGTATACGAAAAAAATTAAATACAATTAAAGAATGTAACTAACCGCAAACTTAATAAATGTACAAAATAATGGGAAAAAATATTAAATACACATTCTGAAGATACATAATGCATATACCTAAAGTTGATCAGTTCTAGGTATAAGCATACTTTCTTGACAACAAATAACTATAATTAAAATCACACAAAAATTTCAATTTACTTACTAATAACTGTGTAACTACATTCAGAGCTGTGAAGAGTCACTGGTGGACTTAAACCGTGTTTGTGTTATCCGAGGTGTAATCATGCAAACTGAATGGAACTGCTCAATAAAAAAATATTTGTTAGTAATATGCAGCATTAGGATATATCATATTTTTCACCTACCTTCTTTTGCAATTTTCTGGAAGACATATAAAAATAGTAAAAACAGTCAAAACCAATCAAAACCAATAAAATATCAGCTCTGTACACAATATTTTCAACTGTAAAAATAACCCCATATAAAAACTTTGACTTGGCACGACTCTGTCCACAGCTGAGAAATGCTAGTAACTTTAGAGTTACCCGACACCGCCAACATAAGCGACCCTTTTCACACCCTCACGTCTTGGACTTTTGCTATCCCCATTCTCGACGATGTCTTAACCCCTTTAGATTAATAGACTCTGGCGATAGTAAAAAAAAAAAAAATACGGAATGGCTTAAGAATCGTAAAGCATAGGTGCGCTGATATATGTATTTTTATATTTATATATCTAGATATATTTATCCTTAATTGCAAATAAGGTTAATAAATATTAAAAGTATTCCGATTTCTTGTGTTGTGTCAACTAAAATTATAGCGATTTTCTTTCCTAATATTTTTATAGTTTACTTTACTTATTTTTGTATACGATTGCACGGTTTAATGTTCTGTTTTTATATTTGTTGAGAACAACACAAAATAATGTAAATAAATTTAAATATTAATCATTCCATAACTAAATTAAATATTTGAATAAAATAAATATATTCCAGGAAGTTGTTAGGCCTAATCCAATCTGCCTTCCTAATGACGTACCAAAACGGCCATTATTTGGCAGACCAATTAGGTTTGATTACTGTCTACCTGTAAAAGTCCTTATTTGGCAAACTAATAATCTTTCTAAATGTGCAATTGCGTAGTTCTTATTATTGTTACAGTGTTATAAGGTTACATTTACCAAAATGGGTTGTTCAACCACAAGTGCACACCTCGGCCATTCTTTCGATTATATCTCAAATAAGCAAAACTGTGATTTAAGTGTGGATAATAGAGTTGAAAAATGTGCTTTAATGACCGGAGTTAGAAAAGCGACAGTTTACAGAATTCTAAAACAAGAAAAAGAGGGAGGTATAGCGTCACCATAAAAGCGACCAGGCAAAAAAGAACTTCAAATAACAGATGACACAAAGCAAGCAATTAGACGTATTGTACATGGTTTTTATAAAAAAACCCAACTGTGGATAGTATTTTTCGAGCTGTCGGAAATCATCCGGAAGTAGGGTAAAATTATGGAGAATTTTAAAGGGTTTAAATTTCCAGTGGAGGAAGTTCCAAAGAAAATCTTTGGTAATAGAAAGTGGAGAGATAAAAGAGCTCGTTTCGAAGGAAAAGCAATATATTATCTAGATGAGAACTAGGTAAATGAGGGATATACACAAAAGAAATTTTGGCAAGATAGGAATCTCACAACTGCTCGCCAGGCTTTTAATGAACGCCTTTCCACGGGTTTAAAACCTCCATCTGGAAAGGAACGAAGATTAATTATTACTCATATTGGAAGCAAAAATGGTTTTGCAACTTGCAACTCGTTTATCCGAACATAGATAAGTTATATATATTTGAAAAGAGGAAGATTAGCAGAATTTGAATTTTCAATCATATACAGGGTGTTCCATTTAAAATAACGAAGTTGATAGTGATTTGTTAACTTTCCGATCATCATTTGTTTTTCTATCTTACACCATGAAAATCTTCATGAAAAATCCTGCAACTTTCATATAAACTATTTTTTTCTATCTATAAAAATAAAGATTTTAAAGGGGTGCGCAATTATACGGGAAAACCCTGTACGTTCAATTAAATGCTGAAACATACATTGCGTTTTCGCGGGACCGTTTTAACGGGTCCTGTTTGGCGGGATGAAAGCGCGTCGGCCACACATCTTCCGTTAGAACGTTGTAACAAGAGTCACTGTGGTCAGTCTTCTATCAGCAGAGAGAATAGGCTCTAGGCCGTCATGTCAAATTTGGAAATTGTTTATGTTTCTTAAGCTGCTGGTTTACTCAATAAACCGGTGAATAAAAGATATTGGGTCCATCCCTTCCACTGTGAGCCCGAAAAGAATAAAGATTTTCTACATTTTATGATAATATTCGAAAATATAAAAGTACATTTTTTGAATACTATAGGATGTTCATTAACTCCTTAGGTGAACTTTTAAATATTGTACGTCCACTTATAACTAAGCAGGAAACTTACTGGAGAAATCCAATTTCACCAGAAGAAAAATTGACAATTACGCTAATGTAAAAAAAAAACATTCATTTTGTCAAAAATACATTTTAGATACTATAAATGAAACATAACATGACGTAGGTAGCTTTGTTGTTACATGTTTTCATAAATATTGGTAGAGTACGTCGCAAAAGAATCTTCTAAAGTTACAGATTCCCGAGGTGACCTGATGGTACCAGATAACCAGATGACCAGATCAAAACAAACGCTCTATATGAACGCTCTCATTAAACTTTAGGCCGCTTTCAGACGGGCGACTTTTTGCAGTCGGAGTTGACCGCAAAAATATCGGCGTCTTATCGCTAGTTTCTACTACAACTGTCAGTGTACTAGCGACTTTCTGTCGTTACGTCGACGACCAAAAGTGGTCAGTAGCAGCAGAACAAATATGAATTTGACAGAAGAAGCATTACTTTTGTTGCTCCTCCAAAAGCGAAGGCGTAAAAGAAGAAAACCACGTAAATTTTGGGTACATCCTATTCTCAATGACCGCCTAAAATTTCATACATTGTATCATAAACTGCGCAGTTACCCTGATAAGTTTTTCCAGTTTTTTAGGATGTCAGTAAGTTCTTTCGACGAGCTGCTACACGTAATTGCAACAAATATTTCAAGAACTGATACTGTAATGAGGAAATCAATATCAGCAGAGGAAAGGCTTTCAATGTGTTTAAGGTAATACTTTATTTACTTTTAATTTTTTTTTTACATGGTATATAATAAACTCGTTAGAATAAATCTGTGATAATTAGTGAATTTTGAGTATCCTCACTATCATTTTGACTTATATCTTCATAACCTTCTGCGGAGTAGGTGCCAAGTGAATCAGGCGAGGATACCGATGAATATGTTGGGGATATTAATGGAACATGTATATTCGTCTGGGTCTGAGTGACTCTCTGAGGTTGAGCCACAGGTGATATTGGTGATAGGTTTTTGGGCATCTGAGAAGCACTCTGGTGCTGCTGTTGGACTATCCCTGATGCAGAAGGAACATGTGTATTTGAGTATGGTTGCTGGAGGTATACACTAGACGTAACAAGTGGACCAAGATTTTTATTTTTTTTTTTTTTGAGAACTGTGACCAAGGTTATTATATGGTAGATTCTGAGTACTGTGCCCATAGGCAGGAGCACTCAGCCTTTTATATTTATTAAGCACTTGCAAAACTTCACACTTAGCGTCGGTTTTCATATCATCCAAAATTTTTTTAAAGTCGCTCACTAGTGACAGGCAGAATAATGTATTATATTCTTGTGATATATTTGTATCTTTATTTGACTCTGTAAGAATTCTTTGTTGCAGAATTTTTATTACTTCATCGTCATTATCTAACTATTTCTTCTTTTGTTTGGTTCTGTTTAATGGCAGCGAAACTTCAGTTCGAGTTTCGTCTGCATTGTCTAAATTCTCGTCAATATCTCAGTCCCTAGATTTGAAGAAGTTTTTCTTTGTTGTGCAAGTGGTTCAAGAAACGGTGTTGATCAAAGTATATACTTTTTCGTTTGGAAGCACCTTTCCCTGTCCTACCTTTTTAAAGTTTTCAGTTCTCTATTGAATGAGTCTCTAAGGCTAAACATAAAAGTGTTTAAATATGTAAAAATATTAAACTGCATGAGCAAGAATGCTTTGATGTGGACGGACCTTTAGATATTATGATTTTTTAATTGTTATTTTCTTAATTTTAGATACTTGGGAACTGGATGCACATTTATGGAACTACATTTTGCATTTAAATGCGGCTTTTCAACAGCTACGAAGTAGTTAAAGAACATGCAAGTAATCTGGAATAAACTTCAAAAAAGCATAATTCCTACACCCAATAAAGAGGCCTGGATAAAAATTGCGGAAGGTTTTCAAAAACATTGTTACTTTCCCAACTTTGTATCGGAGCTATCGACGGAAAACATATTAGGATAATTAAACCAGTAGAAAGCGGATCACTATTTTTTAATTACAAAAAGTATTTTTCCATTACTCTTCTAGATGTCGCTGATTCAAATTATAATTTTGTTTACGTCGATATTGGCTCCTATGGAAGGTCCTCAGACTCCACAATTTTTTCTAATAGTAGATTGTATCATAAGATACAAAATAATGAACTTGACATTCCAAAGGGAAACCTCTGAAGCAATGGGAAGACTGAACCATTTGTTTTAATTAAGGATGAGGGTTTGCTCTTTCAAATAATTTGTCAGTGGCGGCTCGTAGATTTATTATTGGGGGGCACAAAAATATAATAGAAAAAAGTGTGATGATATTACCTTATTTAAATGTAAAGTCCATTCTTCTGTCCTTTTTATTAGAAAACGAATCAGTCACTTTATTATCAAAGTCAGGTATAGATTGTATAATTTTTTTTCAATTGATAAAACAGCTAGGGCATTAAGCCTGTCTTGCAGCATCGTATTTCTCAAAAAAGTTTTTATGCGATTTAATGTTGAAAAACATCTTTCGCATTCACTTGTTGACATTGGTGTTGTACAAATAATATCTGCGAGTTTGTAAGTTTCTGAAAACACAGTTTTAAGATTATTGTCGGATAAGAACATTAAAGGGCAAAACTCCTTCAATCCTGCACATATCGTCCCTGTCGTAAATGGCTGTTAATTCAGTTTTTAATTTACCACTGTCAAAGCATGGGATAAGATTTACTGTTAAATCAAAATGTTCTTGGGGAAAGGCACCTCGTAACTTTCAAAATTTTTAGAAAAAAATAGTTTCGCTGCACTTAAATGGTCTTTTAAATCAAATCGTCTCTAATTTTAATAAAAGCCCAAAAACGTTCATATACTTGTCCATCAATGACATATCGAATTATAATAACCATTTGTTGCTGATTAGATGCATCAGTTGTTTCGTCAGCTTCTAAAGCCACAAAGTTTGCAAATTTTATTTCTTTTAATAATTCGATTCGATAAATCTCAAGCATAGCGTCCAACAACTCATTTTGTATGGTTTTGAAGTACCTTTAAAAACTTTGATTCTTTTATATATATACCAAGGATGGAGTCTAATTCAGCAGCAAAGTTTATTAACCCACATAAATACCTGGATTATTCGAAATTGTTTCTCGTCATGTCCTCTAGCGCTAATTCAAATGCACCACAAAACTTTATGCACATAATCAGTCTTTGCAAAATATGTCTATTTTTTTGTACCTGTTCATTTTGCTTCAATTTTCCCGCACGTATGCACTGTCTAATTGTTCTCGATGTTTGTTTTCCCCAAAACACTAAAGTCCATGTATGATTTAAGATGGGAAACCGAATTTCGTGTTTTTTTGCTCTGTCTGCTATATGTTTTAAATCATCCACACGTTTCGAGTCCAAGCTGTAATTTCGTTTCTAAACAATATACACAAAACAAAACAATTTATTTGTGACCGGACACAAATACACTTATATTTATCGTAAATATTTTTGTTGAACACTATTATATGTTCTAGTTTACTTGAACTTGAATACTTTATATCTAAATCAGGAGTAGATCGACCAATCTGTTTAACTAAAACTTTCTGTTCAAACGTCAAGGGACCGTTCTCTAAGAGGTAGGAACCGAATTTATTTCGGATTCCATTATCAGAAATCTTTTAACATTCACCAATAATTAAACTTCATAAAATTTATTAGTGATATCGTTTTTCTTAACGCAAAAACAAAACTCCGTACCGTCTACTTAAAAGGTTTATTCAAGACTACTTTAACTAATAAAAATACCCAAACATAGAACCCGCCAAGAATGCAATAAAAAAACGGATCGATATTCGATTCCCAAAACATAAACATTGCACGGCGGCAGAAAACAGGTTACAGATTAGAAAATAATTTAGCTTTCATATGAACAGTAAATAAAAATTATAATAACTCAACAAAATTATTATCATGCATTTCCGCGCGTAAACCACAACTGTTGGACTAGTTGAGACACGCAAATTTGTGCCCATCATTCGGCTAAAAATTTCTAACGCCGAGGATGTGCGATCCTTCGCGATTATGGGCTCGAAAGAGCAAAATTCGAGTGTTCCCCGGAAATTAGTTTTGAGTGCGTTAATGCTCGATCCTCGCAGGTGTCCGTAGGAAGTAACTTTTGGTATACTTCATGGCAATAGACATAAACTCGATGAAAATAAATATTACAAAAAATATTAGATTTAAATTAAATAATATTTGAAAGAGCGTGGGCAGTGAAGAGGGTGGGCACGTTCCCCTGTGCCCGTTAAACCGCCGCCACTGTAATTTGTTGGCCCATATCAGAAAAATTTAACTGAAAAGAAAAAAAGTATTTAACTTTCGTTTATCAGGTGCTAGAAGATGTGTGGGAAATTTCTTTTGGAATTTTAACAAATAAATGGAGAGTGTTTCTAGGCCCTTAAATATCAGTTGATTTTCAGTCGATTGAAGGCCTGCTGTATTTACAACCGTAAGGCAACGTGATGGATATAATTATGATCTCATTATCTTTGAAGATTTATACGATCTTGGGTTTTCACGACAAACAGCAGATCTGTCAACCCCAAAGGAGAATTTCAAATTTCTTTTATTCTGGGGCGTTCGGCAATGGGAAGAATAGCAATTCAAAAAGACAAAAATATTAAAAACAGTGTTTAACTAATCCTAAATAATAAAATTATATCATAAATCACTTGATTTTATTTTTTTCTTACCACTTAATTCCAGGAAATTATTATGAAATATTCCACATATCTTTTCCCAACTTTGCCTTTTCAACTCTTTACTTATGAGTCTCCTTTGAGTCCCAAATCAGGGTTCAGCCTAAATTTCAGCAATGAAACATCCGTATCAAACGGCTCCATTTTGTCAACTAGCTTGTTCTTGCCGCCGCGCCGTCAGTTTGAAAGTGGTCAGTGCGAAAAGAAAAACGTTTAGTCGGCGTGTGGTCAGTCGGCGGGATAGGCGATAACCAGCGGCAGAAGTTAGGTTAGTCGAAAAACCGCCCAGAAAAGGAACCCGGGTTTTTTTACTGGTTTTAAATGGCCTCAAATAACGAAATCAACCACAAACGATCAACTTTTTGCGGTCAAGTTCGACTGCAAAAAGTCCCCTTAAAGCGGCCCTTTAATTTGTTGCTTTCCGGTCGTCCGTCCCGTTTGACCGCAGCATTAGCCGCCTCTCCTGTGTTTGCGTCTTAACCGCGTTATGGACTATCCGATTAAAAACATAGGTTGTTGTCATCCCGCCAAACAGGACCCGTTAAAACGCTCCCGCTAAAACGCTTATGTTTCCCTAATAGTTCAATACAGGTAATATGTAATTTATTAAAATAAAATTGTGGATAAACTTGGTCTAATTTTAAATCTCAGTACTTTGGGAGACTAAGATTTTGGATAGGAACTTCGCCATTATTTTACATAAGAATTTTTAGTGACATATAAATTAAATAAGTATATTTAAAATACCTCTATATTTTTGTATTTCAAATAAACCTAAGAAAATCGTTCCTTTTTATCTAAGAGACTTTAAAACGGATTTTCTTTCTGTCGAATTTATCGCCTCCCTTTGTTTTTCAATGTCTCCAAATTTATTCTGGAAACCCGAAAAGCGATGCATTAGGCCTAATATTAATGTCACCTTTTTGTGTTTGTAGAGAAGCCATTTGAATGTTTCCAGAACAAAATAAATACGTTTTAGGGGGTGAACGTAGGGCAGAGTATGTATTTTGTATAATGCGAAACCTTAAAGATATTTTCCATGCTTCGTCAAGTAAATATTAGAAGAAATGCCTATATGAATTCATTTTTTTAAATAAAACAAAAATATGTTTTTCGTTTACGTCAATGAATTAAGGTAGTACATCCGTAAAACGGTTTTCCTAAGAAATTAACGAAATTAAAATATAGGCTTAATAAATGTGTCTCTTTAACTAATTGAAAAAAGACCTTTTTTATTGTTTGTGAAATGAGATATTAACAATCAAAATGTGCAGAGCCATGGACTCATTTCGGAATATCTCGAAAACGCTTCCTACGATATTTTTTAAAAACTAATGCAACTAAACCAAAATATTAGAAAATTTTAAAAATCCCCGAATTTTTTGACCGATTTGTTAAAAAGATATTGATTTTTGAAAGTTTACTAGGTCTGTTTGTTATTAAAAAATAGTGTACAGTATTTTATTTTTTTACGTAATCATCCTGATTGATTGATTGATTGATTAATTGATAAAATAAATACACAAGTTCAGGTTTTGTCCGCCTCGACACTGCAGCCTACAGGGCTTGTTGTATCTCTTGTGTATTTGTTTCAGTTAAAAAGGTTTGACACCTTAGACAGGTGTAGTAGCCCTTTTACTGTTCTTTTCTGATCTCCAGCCTCCTGGTGGTTAGTGTCCACCATGAGGTTTTGATTTGTTCTCCAGTATGTAAGTGCAGGGCACTCATATATGATGTGAGAGGCTGTCTCTTCCTCTTCGTCACATAGTCTGCAAATGGGTTCTTCTCTATAGATGCCCATTATAGTATGCAAAATTTTGTTTTCTTACAGTGCAGTGTCCGGTTATTAATCCTGTCAATATTCTAATCTGATTCCTATTTAGTTTTAGTAATTCACTTGTCAATGCTTTCGATGGTGAGTCCAACATTGATTTACTGTGATATTGCCTTGGAATGTGGTTCCAGTATGACTGATGTTGTGTTTGAATCCATCGAGTCATGTAGCCACGAAAGAGGCTTTTGGTATTCCAAAAACAGGTTCAGGACCCACAAACATTGCTGCGGAGCCTCGCCTGGCCAGGGAGTCTGCATTTTCATTGCCCTGTATTCCCTGTGTCCTGGCACCCAGGAAAGTGTAACTCCTGTTGTGGTTAGCCAGGTTTAGGAGGCATTGCAGACAGTTCCAAACCAACCTTGAGTTGACTTGTTGGGATGCCAAAGCTTTTATGGCCGCTTGACTATCAGAGAAGACAGTAATGTCCCTGCCCTTATATCTCCTCCTCAAGTTCTCTCGCAGACAAAGTTCAATGGCATATATTTCCGCCTGGAAAATAGTGGCATATTTCCCCAGGGAAGCATAAGCATTAAACCTGGGGTTTAATCATCCTTATGGAAGGTGTATTGTAGGACTGGGTGGGCCTAAAAAGTGTAAAATATAACTAAATAACAAACAGACTTCGTGTGTTGTGTGTACAGTCTCCTACAAAAATAATATTTTCAAGCATTGAAAACTTCTAACTTTTGGTAAAGCGCATTCGATCTTATTTGGAACAGCGCTAAATTTGGGGTCCATTTAAAATACTGCCTCACGAATTAAACTAAAATAGGAAAAAATACATTGATGGGCACTGGTACTGGTCCTGTCTCGTTCAACAATCAATTTTTGTTTGAGAGAGATAGGCGAGTTTGGCCCGGATGGCATGGAAGAGATGAAGTTAATAGATGTTCATCCCAATCTCAGTTTGATTAGTCTTTAGTTATTATAAGGCGATAATTTCTAAAGACTAATCAAACTGATTTTTGGACAAATTCCCAACTTTAAAAAATTGATTTAAGCCAAATCTGGGGGCTCGGTATATATTACACAAAATGTTTCAGCTTGTTTTCCCTCATATCATAACTTTGTTATCGTTCTACATGTAGTATGAGGATTGGTATACAAATTCAGATAAGTATTTTAGTTGCCTTAGTGAAAAAATTGAGAAAGTTATACCAAGTGGTTTTTAAAATATTCTATTTTAATAATTGTCTTACGAACTGACTCATCATCTACTCACTCATTTCCTCATTGACGCTTTAAAAATCGAGGCCTTAGTGTCAAAACAAGTTAACTACAATAGTTACAAAATCGAGTTACCTTTACCCTTATGTTGATCAAAAAAGATATTCCTTAGTATGAAAAGATGGTATTATGGACTTTACCTCTTGAGACCTTAAAAATTCCGCATGATTTTTCACCCTTCCTAAACAATTTAAATTTTACACTTAAAGTTGTAATTAGTTTTGGTTAAAAAGAAAATAACGAGGATTTCAGACAAGTAATCTTTATAATATTTTTTTTTTCTTGATGAACTTTCAAATCTGTTGGATTCTTTTTCTGAGGCTCTAAAATTTAAAAAAATTATCTATTTATGTTATAGGATTTATAAAAGTTTAACTTACATTAACGAAAATAGAAAGACTTAGAAAAAAAAAATTATGGACAAAATAAGGATAATGGTAATTGTTAAACCAAAAATTTAACTTTGACAGATAAATAAATTTTAAATATTTTTTTCTAATAATTAATTTTGTCATTTTTATCATCGAGGTTGCAATCATAGTCAGTTTAATTCTCTACAAAATGGCAAAGCGGCAACAAAATCGGTCCAGTAGTTTTTCAGCAATCCATGCGCCCAGCAAAAAAGTTTTGGAAAATCGTGTTTAAAGTTTTGGACTTGGGCACGGGACGACCGTGTATTTCGATTATAAGAAAATATTTCCGGGTAAAACGGTTTCACCCATATATTCTCCATAATATAAGGTATTAAAAAGAACAATAAAAAATATATATTTTTTAAAACTTTTAAACCAAAAACCCCCTTAAAATTGATTTTTTCATGGGAAAATTGAAAATACTCCACACACATTTTTAATTTTTAAAGCTACAGCTTTTTTAAAAAAAATCCTAAACCACACTAACTTTAAATTTGTGGCACTCGAAATATTATTTTATTTTTTTTTTTTTAGAAAAGGATATCCAGGCAAATCATGTGTCCTTAAGGCTATCTGCGAAGCTGCTTCGTACTCGGTTCAACATCTTAATGGTCTTGTTGGCGATTTACTACATATTTTATTAACGTAAGTTTTCTTTAATTGGCTGACAACTACAAGTCTTTTTGTTAAGATTAAGATGGTCTGTCAGTCTCAATCTTAAGAACTTTTTTGTGAGCTTACGGGGGATTCTTGATTTTTTTCTAGTGCTCTATACAAAATATTTCTCTCGGATTATTCGTCATAAATGTGCTAAAATCCTTAAAAAATTATAATTATTCTCTTTTAGGCCTTCTTCAACAAAAAATCCCCCAGGTGACTATTTGTCGGAATATTCGGAGGCCGAAGAAATAGGAGAAACGACTCAAAATTGTACAAAATACAACCATTGTAGTGTAAATTTGCTCGGTATGATGAGTTTCATTAAATAAAAGGTAATTAAAATGTAAATTATTGTTTCATTTCTGGTGTTTCTAGGATTTTAAGTGCTTTTGGACTTATGACTCTATTCTTGCGGGAGTGCGATATGTTCGTTAAAAAAACATTTTTTTCTTTAAAATGTACTTTATTATTTTTATACAAATGCTTAACATTTACCAACGATATCTTGGTTTGCGTTCTTGGCGAACAATATTTTTAAACATTTTTCTTATTGACAAAGTTATGATTACGTTTAGGTTGGGTCCATATCTTACATTTTATCAAGAATTAAATGTTTTAAAAAATCATATGAAATTAAAACAAAATAATTAAATTAATTACTTAACAATTTTTATACAACAAATAAATACAATGTTGAGTAGGGTCATTCAATTAAGACTAAAGTAGACATCTCGTGTATTTTTCCTGTAAAATCCTGTAGAACCCGTAAGAAAACAATTTAAATTGAATACCTAAAATGTCAAAACACAAATATAATATTTTGTCAAAGTCTAGCGTTAAGTGTCAAATATAATAAAATACAGGGTGGCCGGCCATATTTTGACCCATTTTAATCGAGAATAACTTTGGAACAAATAAAATCAAGATGCGGTTTCTGCAGATGCCTATATTTCTTTAAAGTTTATTCTCGTACCTGATTTATTGTGAATCCATTAGCTCAAAAACAAATGGCGATTTTCCATTATAGGACAACTATGTTATTTTAAATGGAACACCCTGTATATGTTTCTATATTTTAAAATTTAATCTTTCCCCTTAAAAATGTAACACAAGCTATGGTTATCTCAAAAACAACGTATTTATTATCGAAATTGACTGCATGTCGACCAACAATATTATTTAACAATTAAAATTTGTCATATGTTACAAAAAAAGGATCCCAAAAGGGTTAGGTTATTCACAAAATAATAGTTACAATAAGGTTCATTACTTTTAAAACTACTGAAATGTTGAAAATGCTTGCCGACCGACACTTATTTAAATTCGAAAAAACTTATTAAAACTATTGACTAAATCTTGGAATATTTTCTTTATGTTTCGGTATAATTTTTAATTGCTCTAAATTTTGGGGAAGTGGACTATAACACCTCTTCACATATCCCACAGAAAAATCTGAACAGTCAACTGTTAACGAGGTGGCCAGGAAATAGGGCCTCCTCTTCCAAAAAACGTTGGTCAGTAACTTGTAATTTGATAATTGGGAAACCCCATCTTGTTGAAAATAGACGAATCAATAGGTTTATTCTTGCAATTGGGGATAAAAATATTTCAGCATATCAACGTAAGTCCAAGAGGTGCAGTTGGTTCATGAAAAAAATGTTAATTTTTTCTTTGACATACCACACCAGACTGTGACTTTTGGGTCTCTAACGTGTTCGTTATATTGTCGAGGATTTTCTGTTCCAAACTCAGTTATGCTTATTTACTTTTCTGAGGTGAAATGTGGCTTCGTCTGACATTTAGCATCAAAAAGATATTGTTCCTTACTAAATTTTGAATTCTCTGGCAAAATTCCACCCTTTGTGGAAAATCAGTTTTTATTTCTGTAACATTTGAATTTTGTATGGCTTTAATTTAAGTTCTTTTTTTGATTTCTTGTACTGTAGTTTTAGGAATATGGACTGAACTGAGATTTTCTTGTTGACAAGTTGGATCTTCCTGATATTCCAGAATTTGTAACGTTTTATTTAGCAAATTCTCATTGTTTATAATTTCTTTTGGCTAAAGATCCTGTACTCCAGAATTTTCTGTACCAGATTTTAATTGAATTTTTGTGGGTGAGCTTTATTAAACATGTTCTAAATCTCGCTGGTTTCTTTACTGATTTGGTTTCAAACATAATAACATTTTCTTTCTTAACGAAAATTTCTTCTATTAAAATAACTGTCAAAAATACCAACAATGGCTGACAATGAGCTTTGTTATGGAACGAATAACTTTGTTTCCACAGGGACTTTCAAAATCCTTTAAAATAATATCTATTCGACAAAAGTCATTTTGATAATAAATGCTATTTTTTAAGATAACCATAGCTGTTTACATTTTTTAAAGGGAAATTAAATTTTAAAATATTGAAACATATACAGGGTTTCATTTTAAATTGTCCTATATCGGAAAATCGGCCATTTTGTTTTTGAGCTAATGGAATGTCACATAAAATGGTAAAATCAATAAACTTAAAGAAATCTCGTGTATATTTCCGTAAAATCCTTGAACCTAAGAAAACATTTAATTGTACCTAAAAGTCAAAACACAATATAAATTGGTCAAAGTCTAGGTAGGTCAATATAATAAAATATTTACTGAAAGAAAGATTTCAGATCAAAATATTGTTTTACCAAGCTGTTAAGAATGCAAGGAAGGCCCATCGAAGATGTTATGAATTTGTAGATTTGGGCAATATATTCGAAAATATATTAGGAAACATTGGAAAATTATGGAAATATTGGAAAAATAAAAATAAAAACTAGAAACTTAAAAAACTAAACATTTAATGAAAGAATTTCGTATGTAATACCATAAGTGCTCACGATCAGATTTGATCGGAAATTTTTTGCTTGGTTAGAAATAGTACTTGCTTTTGAAAATTTACCAAAACCCGTTTTTACAAAATCACTTTTGAGAAAAGGACTGAATTTAATTTTAGAAAATTTTCGGCTTAGAATCTGATCACGATCAAGGAAGTTTAAAGGTGTATGGAAGCCCAATGCTATGTCCCATTCGATCAAAAAATGTCCAGCCCAGTATGAAAATAACTGCCGATTCTGCGCAATAACAAAATTCCACGAAATAATTTAATGTGTTCCCTACTTACACACTGATAAATCAGTTTGTAGTTAGGCAACACATTATACTTTTATGAGAGCCGTAGTATACCGTTTTTGGTGCAAGGGCGCGCGCGGCGCGTATGAACTATATCCGCGCTGTCCGTCAACCGTCGTCGTCTCATCATTCGTCATTTTCGTTGTGGTTTGTGCCCTTTGCGCCGTATTAGTTTCGATTGTTTTGCTTTGTGTGAATACCTATATTTTGTGGTTGCAGAAGTTTTTTGGATTGATAAAAACCTTCTTACTTTAGTGATTAGTGTTTATTAAACTGTGACTATAATTTTGTGTTTATTGTTTGTTACTTATAATATCGTAAAAAAATGATTAAAGGTTGTATGGTTTTGTCTTGCAAATCCAAGGGTAACATACCCGGAATTTTTTACTTTAGGTAAGTATTTCTTATATTTAAATTAGGTGCTTCTTATGAGACGTAACGTTAGGTAACCGAATAAATAATAATATATCAATTATGAATAATAGAATAATGAAAATTTCATAGGAAATAGCAGTGAGAAAATTAAGGTAAGCTTAACTATCTGTTAGATGATTTTCAAAATGTTTGTGTATTTCTGTGGATTATTAAAAAGAAATAAGGTTTACATTTAGGTACTACTTTCATTATTAGTACATTCTTTTAAAGGATCAAAATTATTAATTACTGGGCAGACCAGGCAAATTTTAATATATACATTTCCCTTTAATTGAATGAAAGAAAGTACAATTTTATTTTAAAGTTCCTTTTTGCTTTTTCTGTATTTGTTTAAAAAGAAATTAGATTTTTGGTTTCTTAAACTTACATTATCAACTTTTTAAGCTCAACATACTGTAGACACATAATATTTAACGGATACTGTTACAATGGATACCTAGGTACCAAAGGTTACTAAACATTTTTAACCACTGTTATTCTGTCTCATGAATGTTGGTTATTAGTGAAAAGTATATGCCTAAAAAGCACTAATAAAAATTTTCACTTTTTAATGTACAACCAGAATCTTAGGATTAGATTAAACTCATTTACACTATCTTGCCCTTCTTTTATCACAAAATTGGTGATAAGTACATGAAACTATCATCCAATGTTCGAAATTTATTTTAAAAAATCGTGTTTTTATTTATTTACAAAGATTTTTGGTAAAAATACAAAACTCACAAAAATATCGAACATTTAAATAGAAGGCTGTAAAGTGGCGCCATCTATTCTTTTCATATTATATCAGATGATATAAAATCCAATATTACACAATAATTTTAAATATCCTATGGTAGTATCGTTTAATAACCAACAATTTTGTGCAAAAAATAAAAAAACAGTGAATGCTTGAATTTGACATTTAATGATGTCAACTTTATAGATAGTAACAAAGAATTATGGAAGTCCGGCTCTGACCTACTATTTATTGCGCAAACTCCGCGGGGCCAATCCCCTATTCCCGCTGCCCTGCACGCCTGGACAATTTTGTTTTGGGTATGTATTGGGCTTCCATACACCTTTAAACTTCCTTGATCACGATCCGCAAATATAACGAACTTTAAACCAAAATAATAATTTATCAACAATATTAAGGGGGTATTCCAGTCTGGAAAGTTAAAAAAATCGTTTTTTTTTATATTTCGATAGTTTGGATATCAAGAATATCTTCTTAAAAGGATTTTTTTAATTCAAATTATTTAAAAATATGAAGCTTAAGTTATGGTTTCTCAAAACTACTTTTTTTAAATGTTTGTCACAAAATGTCAAGCTCCAATTGACCGATTTTCTTGAAAGGTAGCATGAATTTTCTTTATATATCCCGCTATGGCAGGAACTGAAAAAATCGAAATTTTTAGTTTTTATTATTTTTAAAAAATTTGGAAAAGTTAAAAAATAACTGAAAAACCTACCTCTTTTTTTGAGAAACCGCCATTTTGCGAGAATTTTGTTTTTATTTTTTTGCTTCCTGTCATAATGACATTTGTATTGATAAAGAATACTTTTTTTTAAATAATCAGAGGAGAGGAATCGTGACAAGATGGATAGCTCTTTTTTCCCCCCTCTCCTTCAACAGCGTGTAACTTTGTAAAATATATTTTGTTTTGTATTTTTTTTTGTAAATTTTTAAAATATAAAAAAATAAATGATAAAAAAATGAATAGCCGAATCTAAGATTTTTATTTTTCATAAACGTAATAATACATGTACTTTTCAGAAAAAAATTCTAGTGTAAAATTTGTACTGTAGAAAAGTATAAGAAATATATTGAAATCTCTGTTTTAGATTTAGTTTCATTAAAAAATTTTCATTAAAATATTTTTACTCTTAACTTTATAGAATTTTGACTTTTGTATTTTGGTATTTTAGGTATTTATGGTTGCCTTTTTCTCTTTTCTAATTTAAATCTGCTGTTACTAAAATTAAATAATTTTCTTCATTAAAACGTATAAAAAAATGCATCGTTTTTAAAAACAAAAGCAATAAATAAGGTGTCCCAAAAAGAAATTGTTAATTTTATGTCGTAACTTAGTAAAACGTAAATTAGTTTTATTTCAAATCATTTTTTAAATTATGTTTTGAAATTCTACAGAAAAAAAAACGATACATAATACAAGATGGCTACTTCATGTTTTTTTAAAGGGTCAAGCCACAAATATGGCTCTGTTTATCCTATGTTGGACGACCCTGTACAAAATCCACTCTTAAGCAAAATTCTGTAGAGAAAATCTGCCCCAAAATACAAATGTAAAAAATACAACTTCCATTTCCCACTTTATTCTCTTCACAAAATTAATAGAATAAAACGAAACCAACTTTCACTCTTATTTGAAGCAATAATAGGCGTAAAAATTATTAACAACCAACATAGACATTTTTTTAGGTAGGTCCTAAATATTAAAACGTTGTGGCCTGGGAAAATGTCACGAAATATTTTTTTTTGTAAACAATTTAACATTTTTTACATTGTAATGATGGGCTCGTTTTTCGAAACAATAACCTTTCACAATCACTTTCGAATTTCTTTTTTTATCCGGTTTTTTCCAATATGTAATAGCTGCTAAATGAAATATTAAACATAAGTATGATCAGGATTATCAATGATCGTGTTAGAAAACGTTGTTTGCAAGTGGCAATAATGCCCAGAGTAAGAAGAATGCAAATTATATGAGCGAGTTTGAACGGGACGAATACTTGGAATAAGGGACTGGACTGGACTTTCATACCGGGTTATTGGTGCTATACTGCAAAGAAGTTTAGATACTGTGGTGAGATGTTTTCAGGCATGGCTCCGAGAAGGCCGAACTCAAAGAACCAGGGGTACAGGACGAGTTCGCAGAACAACACCTCTTTAAGACCTTCTACGATTGCTAGCTTTACGAGAACGTTTTCCAACAACCAGGGCAATTGCAAACCAGTGGTTTACAAAACAAGGAATGTAAATAGGAATGCGAACATTTTATTGTCGAAAAAGAAGTTTTGCTCTTTTTTCATTTCATCCTCACTGGTTCTTACCTAAATCAAGAGCATCGAAACAATCGACTTAACTGGAGTAGAGGAATAACTAGGTCTTTAGCGACGAATCCCGATTTTGTTTAGCTATGCACGATGGTCGGGCACGAGTAAGAAGGCGACGTGGGGACGCCGTGATCCTCAATTTTTTGTTGAGAGGCATGTTCATCGTACAGTCTCCTTTAGTGTTCATTAGAGGCAGCATGACCGCTCAGCGTTACATTGAAGAAATAGTGGAGCCACATTAGTTCCATATCTTAGGACTCTCCAAGGCAAGGGTAACGTTGGACCACTTTGAACATGCCGAAATTAATTTGCTGCCATGGCCACCACGGTCTCCCGATTTGTTCCCCATTAAACACGTGTGGAATATGATCGGTAGAAGACTAAACAGTTTATAACAGCCACCTCAAACTCTGGTTGTACTTCGACAGGAGGTTGAGGTGGCCTGGAATGAGATACCCCGGGAGGATATTGATCACCTAATTAGAAGTATGTCTAGACGAATTATTGAATGTGTAAGACACCATAGCGCATCAACACATTATTAAAAAAATTGGATTGAAATTTTAATCATTTGCTCAATACGGCCATCCTAATATTTGTGTAAAATATTACTAATATAAAATTATTTTTACTGAGTGTTCGGGTTTCTATGTCACTTAGTTTATTTTAAAATTCAATAGATTGCTTATAGTGATGAGCAAAGCAAGACGAAGACCAAGACCGGGCTAGTCTTGGTCTTGGTCTTGCAAGTCTGGTCTTGGTCTTGGTCTTGAGAACCCAAAGTAAGTCTTGGTCTTGGTCTTGGTCTTGCACCACCCGGTCTTGGTCTTGGTCTTGGTCTTGTGCAAGAGTCTTGCTGGTCTTGCTTTTTTTTGGTAGTAATAATTTAAACGAAGCAATCTTAAATAAAATATATATATTTTTTAATACTTACAAATAAATAAAGATGGAGACTATATTTTTTGCTTTAAAATTTTAAAATATACCAATTTTAACCTTACATGTACATTTAAATTATTTGATTAAAAAGGATATTTTAAATGTAGGGGTTTATTTATTTATAGCGCTTCATTTTAGTGATAGGAAATATTTAAATTTTTTTTGAAGAAGCATATAGAATTACAATACTGAGTACTCTGAGGGCAGAAAAAAAACTTTTAATTTCAACCAGATGTGAAATTTCCATGAAAATAATTCTGATATGTAAACATTGATTTCTAATTTAAAAAAAAGGTATTTAGGAAGCTTTTCAGTTCAAATAAACTTTCTATGTTCAAATTAGTCAAACATTTGCCGTACAAAGTTTGTACAAATACTTTATAAACATTCTGCATATACAAGGTGGATCGATAGTGCGACAAAGATCGATATATCCGAAACCGTTCATTATATACAAAAATTATAGAAAAAAGGACGTAAAATGTAAAATTATTTTCTATTTCAGAATTTTCCAAAAAATCCACTACCACTCAAGAAAACTTCCTTATTTTTAGCTTTTAACCTAAAATAGAAAAATTATAGCAAAAAATTCATTTAAAAAAATCGCTTCCCTGTATATTATGCTGAAAATTCTTGAACTGTCATATAGGTACAATGTCGACGTAGATGGTTTTTTATATATCATTTTCGGTTTTGACAAAAATGACGTCATCATTATACTTTTGGCATTGTTTTGACTTTTCCGTCTAAACCGGAAGTGAAATTTAAAATTGTAAAAAATTAAAAAAGTATTCCTACATAAAATGACAAATATATTTTTTATTAAACCATCACTTTTACATTTATATCTTAGTTTAAAGGAGCAATCTAATGATGCCACTTCTTACAGTGTGGCACAAAAATAATGTTTTCCTGGATTTTGGAAATTTTTGATCTAGTTAGTGTCATCCCTAGATACCTAATTAAAAAAACATTAGGAATAGGTAAGTAATTTTCAGCTTCTATAACTTTTGTACTCTTAGTTTTTCTCTGTCGTAAACGGTTTTGGAGATATCGAGCTTTGTCGGACCATTGAGTCACAATCTTATTATTTTTGAAACATGTTACTGAATCTACTAGTTATCGTTTTTAGATAATTTTATTAAAAACGAAGTGATCGATTTAATTATTATTTTATTAAAAAACCTGTTACTCATAAAATAATCGCCTTTTTAGGCAGTTCTCGACACATTTTTTGTCATGTCTGTATGAAATACCTCTGTATATTGAATATAAAAATTGAATATTATAATTAAAAAAAAAAAGTGACAAAAGTGCAAGAGTCTTGCAGGTTGGTCTTGGTCTTGCGTAGTCTTGCACCCCTCGGTCTTGGTCTTGGTCTTGCATACCCCGGTCTTGGTCTTGGTCTTGCAAGCGAGAAGGCGGTCTTGGTCTAGCTGCAAGACCAAGACCAAGACCGCAAGACCAAGACCGGTCTCGCTCATCACTAATTGCTTATGATTTGGGTTCCGTATATTTTATATTTTTTTCCCTTCTGTAAAAACTCAAAGGTGATAGGTATAATCCAAGCGCCTTCAGCACATTACAGTATTTACGAAAAACCACAAAAAAATTAAAAATGCGGATAGAAGAATCTGAACATGGGAACGTGACAGAGGACACAAGCTAAATACAATAGATATCAGCTCGAGTTTTGTGTTCTGTTTGCTGAATGCTTTCGCTCTATTCTTTTCTTTCGAAGTAAAAAATGTTAAGTTTCGGATGTAACTAAAGAAACTAGAGTGTTTTTTCTAGTTTTAAAATATCGTTCGGAGATGCAAATAAAAAACATATATTAAACGAGCCCATTTATCACTTTAATACCAAACAGAATATTAATAATAAAAATCATAATTTTTATAATATTTGGACTATTACAACTAGCTTTACAATGTTTACAATATTCCTTGTCATCATAATTATTTACTAATATAGTTTAGAATTTTAACAAGATTTTTCTTGCGTAAGTCATTGTTCCTTGTTTTAAAAGACAATATTTACAGAATTATTTTACTAGTTACATGTGCTTTGAGATGTGTATGGTGAGACAGTCATTTCTAGCTTATTAGCAATCTATTTCATTAAAATGCGAAAGCCCAGTTATTGTGGTAGTCTAACATGCAAGTCTAGTCCAATCATTATAGATTTTTTTTGTAATTTATGTTAACAGATGTCTGACTGCGCCATGACTTCCGAAATAACCTGTAGATTACTAGAATTAAAAATCCAACCAATTATTTTTAGGTATTTTTTTTAACAATAATTATTTAAAAAAGATTCTTTACTTATAAAAGACCGTTTGTAGAGAATTCAAAAACCTATAACATTGGTTTTGAAAAATCCCGATTCGACCATTTTCCACCGAGAAAAACCGGAAAAACGCTTAAAACAGAACTTTTTTCAAAAATTCGTATCTCCGTTAATTTTCAATATTAAGGGCTGATTTTTTGGAAAATGATAGTCAATAATATATATTTTGAGCTGCCAAAAGATGAAAATTGTCGCGTTAATAGTTTTTATTCAATCGCACTATTGTAAGGGAATATATCTTGACCACCCTGTATTTTCAAAAGACTATTTCGTTGCACGAAAAAAAACAACCTTTTAGCACAATGTGGAAAATATAACTTAATAAGGGGATAAGGGCTTCTAAGATAAACAATAATCTGAAAAATATTTTGTTACGTTCCCAGGACTTATCTCATAAATATGTCGGCTGTAAATATTTTAAAAACCCTAAACCTTAATTTATCACATCCTAGAATTAAGTAAACATCGTAAACAGTAACCAAATATTATTCAAGATACAAAAATTCACAGAACTACCCTCAACGTGGTTTATGGTTCGGGAAAAAGAAGGTACACAAGTGTCGACAAATGGACCACCCTGCCTGGCGCATTATTTTTGTTAAACCGATTTTACCATTATGAAAAACAAAAGAATATATATGAAGACTCTGTTTTTGTAACGTATTAATTTGATTTGTGAAGTAGTTTCGTCTTATGATTTTTTTTACCTATTTAAAACAACAAGAAAGAGAAAAATCCAAAATTTACGATATATTTCATATAGGTTTTTTTTTCTAATCATAGACGGACCTTCTTAGTATAGGAATTAGTAGAATAGATTACTATTAAGTATTTTGTATAAAAAGTAAAAGACTTGAACATTAAAGCCGTAAATTAGAATTTAAAAACTAAATAAACCCCGATTTAGAACCACTCGCGCCCTCTAGTTCTAAGAGGCCAAAGTGTGCAATAAGGCGTAAAATAGGAACCACGCTAATAGGGCGGGATTACAGGGTTAATATTCCTGTTTAATTGGTGGAAAAGGGCCTAAGCCAGGGACCACGCGAAATCAAGTGGGGGTTTATCAGGGAAGGACGAATAGGTTTCATGGAATTTAAAAATTATTATTTGAGTTAATTATAGTCTGAATCTCGTTATAACGTGTTGTGTTTTACTCGTGAGTTCTCTGTTCAGAGGGTTTGATCTTAAACATTTTTCTTATAAATTAAATTCTTTTAAAAGACAAACATATTGAATATTTAAGGGAATTTCACTAAGGGTATCCTTCTTAAGGGAAAGGGTTTATCTTCCTTTGTTTTTTTAAGTATAAATAGCAGTAAGTGATTTTAAATATTTTTGTTTTCTCAAAGCTTGTATTTCCTAAATTTACCAGGGGATCTCATCTTTTCCAAATTGGTTTTAACTTTCACTTAATAAATAAAACCACGGCAGTTCATTTCACACTAAAATCTAGTTCTCATTGTTAGTTCTAATTTTTTTTTGTTTATCATTGTAAATAGTTACTTTATTTATATTTGTAAATAGATTTAATTGTTTTGAGAAATTCTTCTTTTATTGCTTTGGGGGAACACATAAGAAAAAGGGAGGGTTACCTTTGTGCGCTAGTGAAATCATACCCGGTGGCAGCAAAGAATAACAGAGAGAATCCCAAGTACAGAGACGACGAGAAACAATATAGTTGTAGGCGTAATTGGTAAGATCTAATAACCTAGTAGTCCTTGCATACTAAAACATCAAGAAAGAAGATCAGCCTATCTTCTAGAGTGCCTTTGTCATCAAATATAAAAGTTCTGTTTAAATTGAAATAACTACCAACTCCGAAGTGGGAAAAATAGTTCTCGGATGTCGGTCACTAAGCTACCATTAACAACTTTTACGACAAGTCGCGAGTATTTTCCCACACTATAAACAAATTAGGCTCTTATCTTGCAAGTGCTGTAAATATTAGGCAAATGGTCCAATTTGAATTTTTAAAACGGCTTTTTAGAATTGAGATTTAAGGCTATAAATGGTATAAAAATTCGCGACCGTGGACCGTAGTATTTATACAATATACGATTTTTTTTAAGTACCTATTATGTTAAAGGTATTTAAAAATAATTGTAATTTTACCATTCTTGGTGCCGTAAACAATTAAATCGAAAGCTCTAATGTATCACAGTCAGTAAAGGTCGGGCAATCTTCTTGTTTTAAACACGGAATGTTTGGACTACGACTATAGAAACTATAAGTGGTACAAAAAATTTCATAATACAAAAGAAAGAGCTTTTTAAATTGTCTCTAAAAAAGTTATATAAATATTTTTAATACGATAATTAATAAAGGAGATATAAACAAAAATATAATTTTGACCAAAAATTTCATACCAAAATAGGAATTTTATTAATGTGATTTTTTTTAAATCATAAATCATTTATTTTATTTATTTGAATTCCAAATCTCTTAAAATTTGTAGAAAAAAATTAATTTTCAAATTTTTTTCAGGGGTATACTTCGAAAAAATTCTAAAATTTTGTTTTTTGATTATAACTCTAAAAATATTGCATTAAACAAAAAGGTTATATAAATTAAATTAAAGGTCTTGTAAAAATACATAATTTATGTTTTATAAGGTTTTGTGAATCTTTTATAGTTTTTAAGGTATTGACGTTTTAATTTTTTAAAAAAAATCGGTAATATCTGAAATTACGTTTTTTCTCGATTATTTTCAATTAAACCCCCAATTTCGTGTTTCTCGGAAAAAATACGCCAGAAAATCTTAGTTTGACACTCAGCACACACCACTTTTTTTTTGGGCCTGTGTTATTCTACCGAGGAAAAATTGTACTTATAGATTTGGCTACAAAGGCAAGGGCGATGACGTTGACCAATCAGAAAGTGTTTTGAAACAGGTGAAAATACTTTTAAAATTGGGAGATTCAATTATTGCCTAATCAATTATAAAAAAATATAAATATTGCAAGCAAAGCTTTTTTTGGGTCATAAACATTATATTTTTTAAATAAAATATTAGCCTAAGTTTTTAATTTTATTTGTGTAAAACTTGCCTATTTTCTGTTATAGTACTTATAGAGTTATACATGTATTCAAAAAAAAATGGCGTCTTACATATTTAAAAAATTAGTTATTAAAAAAAGACTGTCAACATACACACCTCACACTTCAAAGATGCTTTTAAATTGTTGATATGTTCAAAAACAAGAAAGAACACAAACAATAAGTCTTTTTAAACTAAAAGGATTATCTAAAAATGTTAGTAACAAATAGTAACAAAAAAAAACCGTTGTTCTTACAGTTAGAAATTTTAGACCTAGCTATCATACGTACTAAATAAATAATAGTCGATTTTTTATATCCACCCTGTATAAAAATCAATATTACCATCTTTTTTAAAAAGACAGTTCTTATAACTTAATATGAGAAACATGGCAAAATATTTGCATTGGTAGTACTAGGCGTTGGCAAAGACAGTTACAGACGTACAAAATAATGCTAAATTTTTGGTAATAGGTTTGAAAGCTCGCTTACTTGAGCGGGCGTCCATCGAAAGAAAATACGTCCACACGCTGCTATATTAACGAACACTGTTGCCAATGTTATCACAATGATAACAGTAATATTATTATTTTGTGGGAAGTAGACCAAATTCGTTTTAATAATGATAACTTAAAAAAAAAGATGTATACTAATAAAATTTTAACTAATTTTCTAGAGTTTAATAACTTTTATTCTTATTTGATGTCTTGTATATCGTGTTGTTGTTTCTGCGTTGTCTTTTCTCTGTTGTGGTAATAATAAGACATTAAAATGTGTATTCCTGCTAACGTTTTTCAGGCGTTTTTATCAAAATGTCTAGAAATATTTATCAATAGCATAATTTCTTTTTAATTACATCCACTGAGCTGGCCCTGACCAAAGTGTTCATTAAGGAATAACTGGGCAGCATCCACTACTCCGACGGAATCGCTGGAGATTATTACAGGGCTGACCTCTCCATATAATGATCTACGCCTCAGCAGGAAAGGAGGCCGCACAGGCTTCGGTTCCTATGTAGATAGAAGGAAGTAAAAGTTCTATGAAACCATGGGAAAATATGCAACCGTATTTTAGGGGGAAGTTATGGCATAGCCAAAGCTATAGAATATTGCTTTAATAGAAGATACAGGAAAAAATAACCATAACAGTAAGGTAGCGATCGGGGCGCTAACAAATACAGTGCACAGATCAGAACTTACGAGTAGATGTCGGAAGCAATTAATAAACTAACGAAAACCGCCAGAGTCACCCTGCAATGGGTCCCTGGACACAAAGGGATCCCGGGAAATGAAATGGCTGACAAACTCGCCTATTTGGGAGCTGAGAACAATGGAGCTGAATATACCTTGGGGATCTCTTATAACACGGATATGACAGAGATAGCAACTTGGATAGAAAAACCGTTAAATGAGAACTGAAAAAAGACAAAAGCCAGACAATCAAAGGCTATTATTGGGAAAGACCTATGGAAGGACCTACCGATGAGCCAAAAGGAATTCAATAAGGTGCAAATGAGAAACCTGACAGGCATACTGACAGGTCATTGTAGAAACAGACACTATCTCAACAAGATAGGAAAAAGTGAGACAAGTACATGTAGATAGTGTGAAGAGGGAAGAGAGGAACGCCATACGCTACGCCAGGGAACTCACCATGCTACGATAGATAGATAGATAGATCCATCCAAAGTAAAAATTTGCATAATTAAAATTTTATTACTATATAGCAAAAAAAAAACAAAATTATTATTATTACAATAAATTCAAATTACTGTTACTATTGTTATAGCTTCGGCAAGAGTGTTTGTTTATACCGGGTATTGCTCCGTCGAGCGGGACATAGGGAATCCCATGTAAATTTTGAAGTGGTCCAATATTGGCTTCCCTAATTATTTTAGAAGAAAATATTATTAGGATTTTTTAAAGAGCACGAAAAGTTGTACCCAGTGTACAAATTTCAGCTCTTCTCAGTCCTCCAGCTAAGAGATAAATGCTAAAATAAGTTACAAATCTCCTATTTAACCTCTTACTCTCACGTTGTCAGGTCAATGTCACATCATTTTTAAATAATGAACTACTCAAATCAAGAAAAAATCACTATTATAAAATGGTTTTATCAGGGAAATAGTTATTGAAGAGTAGCGGACATGTTTGCAGCCTATAGGCCAATAGCAAGTAAATCGACAATAGGACGGACGATAAAAAAATTTGAAACTACAGGCACAGTAATCAATAATTGCAAATGTGAAGAAAATCGACGTGAAAATCAGAGACAAATTGTACAAAACGAGAGGGATTTAGACGTGATACTTTGTGTAGAGGAGGCCGAAGGAAACATTAGCACGAGACAACTGGAGGACATTACTGGACAAGACCACACCACAATATCTCGAATTTTAAAAAGATGTAAATACCACGCTTACAAGTACGAAAGACACCAAGAATTAAGAGACGGAGACGAAATACGACGACAGGAATTTTGTTTTGAGATGATGGAGAGGACAAACACTGACAGAGGTTTTTTACAAAATATTTGCTTTACTGACGAATGCACTTTTACATTGAACAACGAACCCAACACTCAAAATTGCCGGTACTGGAGTAACGAAAACCAAAATCGATTTGTTGAGACAAGGACTCAATATCCACAAAAAATTAATGTTTTGGCGGGAATTTTCGGCCACCATATCCTTGGACCATTTTTCCTTGACCAAAATTTGAATGCGGAGTACTTTCTGGAACTTTTAGAGGAACAAATTTTGCCTTCTTTGAACAACCTTGCTCGTGAAAATCAAGAGATTTTGTATCAAATGCCCAGCACACAGTACCAGAGATGTGCGCGAATACTTGAACAACGCATTTAATAACGACATCATAGGCCCGAACCACGCAATATCTTGGCCAGCCAGGTCTCCGGATCTTTTGCCAAACGATTTTTTTCTATGGGGACATTAAAAACTAAACTTTATACCAATAAAAATATGAAAATTTAGACCAGCTAAGGAATGCTATTTCGCTGAATGTGCCAGAATATCGATGTACCAACTAGCCAACGTAAGAAATGAGTTTTATAATCGTTTGGGTTATTGTCTGGCAGTTAATGGAGGAATATTTGAGCATTTAATTAAATCCTGATATTTTCGTCATAAATTGATTTCTAAATGTAGACAAATTTGTTTTATTGTCTTGTGTAACTATGAGTGCATGTGTAGGAATTAGCTGTAAACTAAAATGAAATGCGAGGATTCTTTTTGAAATTCCCGTATAAAATTGTTCAGTTTTGGCAATGACATTATAAATTAATGATCTAAATTGTCACTGATAAATCGATATGGTGTTTTTATTATTGATTTCTAGAGTACAGGGTGCATAATGAGATACTACGTTGCAGAAGTATTTAAGCAGTTTACTCTTTACTGGTTGGTTGAAAAATGCTCAAATTTTCATTTTGGGTGAAACTTATTGTGCTCTTCAATAAATCCTAATAGCATTTTTTTCTAAAATAATTAGGGGAGCCAATATTTGACTACTTCAAAATTTACATGGGATTCCCTATGTCCCGCTCGGCGGAGCAACACCCGGTATAGCAGCGTGTGAACGTACGATTGACGTCCAATGCTATTACCAAAAATTTAGCATTATTTTTTGCGTCTATAGTATAAACTATAATTGTCTTTGACATCGGTCCGGCAATTACATAACATGATGAATTTAACATATTAAGGGTGAAGGTCTAGCGAAATACCACAATACCTTTGTAGGTCAATATATTTTGCGATGTTTGCATTATAAAATCTTATTAGTCGAGTAAAAAAGGAAGGTTATTCTTTAAATTACCTATCCAAAGCTGTGACGGTTGCCTATATAGTTTTGTTTTTTAAAAATCTTAAAAATAGAAATCTTAAACTCCAAATATATATAACTTTTTGAAAAATTCAAATTCATGAATGATTCTTAAAAGTTAACTTTAATTAAAACAGTAAAAAGATGTGTTGCTAAATCGAAACGGAGTAGTAAAAGTCAAGACGATATATGTAAAGGATGTCCAAAAAGTGCACCAAGAGCAAAAAACCTAGCAAAAATACAGGGTGTGGTTCTGGAAGATTGTCGATTAACCAAGAGAGATTTAGTAGATGCCCTAGTTAAAGCAATGTTTTGGTTAAAGTTTTGAATTTTAAAAAGCTATGTGCACAATGAGTGCCGCATTTAGTAACAATGGAACAAAAACCCATTCCATAGGGACTTTTTAAGCAAGATTTGTAGCATTTTAGAAAAAATAAATCGGATTTTGTGTGCCGTTTCATCACTATGAATAAGACCTGAATGTATCACCGTAATCCTGAATCAAAACAAGAGACAAAGAAGTGGTATGATCCCAGCACTTCGGTTCCAAAGCGAGTTGGGGTTCCAGATCTCGGTCAAGAAGGTGGTGATAAATAAGGTGGGTAAGACTTCAATGCATTTATTTTGCCATGTTTCGCATTCTGCATAATATATAAAAATTTAAAATATCTACATTTAGTGCCTTTATTTTTTACATCTCAGTATTTCCCTCTGAATTCTCTTCATTTTCCGGTTCTTCGGGTAAGGTGTAGACTCCTGTAAGAACTACGCTACCTTCCAGGACTTCGGGCATTTTAGTGCCTACGGTGACTGGAACCAACTCATGACCCATTTCTGTAAAAAAACACACACAAATATTAAGGTTGATTGGTTTAATACTACCTAAGTATACGTAGATACATCAAATAAAAGTTTTTCTGTTCTTCTATACAGTGTGTCATTTATTTATAAATAATAATAACGTATACAAAATCATTCAGTAATATTCCCAGTAATGTACGATTTTCCAATAATAAAGGATTTTAATATAGGCACTTCAATAATATATACAAAATATTGATTTAGTTTGGGACATTTTACCTAACATAACCTTGCCCTCCTAAACACGAATCTGTGTTCAGAATATGCTTATTAGGTCTTAATTTTTTCTAACCTTAGAAAACATGTGAAAATCAATAAAAGTACACGAAAAAACACCTACAAAAATAGAAAAAATTGTTTTTATTTTAAAAAAACCAAGACCCTGAAAAATGAAAATCCACACTAAGAATTGATGTGTCACGTAACATTTTTTTAAAGCATCAAAGAAATCATCTTAAAATGAACAAATTTGCTTCAAATTTGATACACCTGGGTTTTAGATGTCGCTGATTACGAATACAAAGATTTGCAAAATTAAAAATGGCGGGTCTAACATAGATGACAAGATTTTCAAAAATCATTTCGTCATATTGGATTCGCCATTTCCAATTTTTAAAATCTGATCCCAAATTCGCGATCAGTGACCCTTAAAACACCTTTGCATAAAATCTGGCGTAAATCAGAAGAGTTTTTAAATTTGGTCCGCCGACATCTTTAATTTTGTAAATCTGACTTTCGATTCTAAATCAACGACGCTCAAAACCACCGTATATTAAATTTGGCGCAAATCAATTAATTAAAAAAATATATATTTATTTTGAACCACCAAAACTATTGCCTATTACCTATAAGAGAAGTGGGTGTTCCAGTGCTAAGTAAAGTCTCTTCGGTAAGATTTCTATGGTAGAAACTAGTGTTTTTCTGATGATTAAATTGTCATGACGTCAAGTTATAGGGATCGTTGATGTTCAGATCATCGGAGAAACTTGTCGAGTTCAATTTGGGTACGGTTTTTTCTTGGTGCTTTAACCTAAAAGATTCAATAATCAAAATCAAGTATTTTTATAAAATTATGATATAGAACGCATTTCTTCTCTAAGTGTTACATGGAATAAAGAAATCGGTAATTTATTGTTTTCAATAAGGAAACTTAGTATTATTTAAGTCAAGTTCTACCTTTCTTCATTGTCAAAAAAGAATGATCAGTTTAGCAAAAATACTGCTTAAAAATTGACCCCTTTGGCATTACAGGCCCATAAAAACGATTTTTATGGGTGCTAAGTATTTTTAAATTTTTATTGGAGAGGCATTCTGAGAAGTTACTATTTTTTTTTAAACTTAAGACAGTCCACGAAGGCTGATGCCTAAGTACTAACGTACCGTGGGTGTCTTCAGTGTGGTGAGAGGGAGTTTGTTCACACGGGACTTAAATTTTTGGAGATTGGGAGGAGAAGGAAAAACTTCTGCGGGAAGCAGGTTCCATAGTCTTGACACTCTAGGGATGAAGGAACGAAGAAAGCGGGAAGTTCGGGGCCTCTCTAACTGAACTGTAAAAGGATGCATAAAAGTTGCACTACGTGTTGCTCTGTTGGGAGCTGCAAAAAGGAATTATACTGGCTAACTCCTCTGAGCTGAAGCCGTGAAAATACCTATAGAAGAGCGACAGATCCCCTACAGCTCGACGGTGGGAAAGAAGAGGAAGCCTTTCTGTGAGCGTTGGATCATTAATAAGACGAACGGCTCTTCTTTGAATGGAGTCCAGAATGCTAAGTGTTGTAGGGGAGGCCATTCCCCAGACATGAGAACAATATTCTAAAGAGGGTCTGATTTGGGATACATACAGAGTGTACAGATTGGAAGAAGAGAAATATTTTTTGGCTCGGAAGAGAAATCTAATCTTTTTTGAAGCTGCCGAAGCTATGGATAAAATGTGTTTGTGCCAGTTGAGGTTATTCTCAAAAGTAACGCCGACAAGATTAAACGACTCTTTGTTCTGCAGAACTTGGCCGCTCATATGTAAGGGATGAGCATTTGCAGACTTTTTTCGCGACAGCAAACATGACTGTGTTTTCGAGGCATTAAACTGAACAAGATTTTTGGCGCCTCAATCCAAGATAAGTTTGAGGTCTTGTGAAAGAGATATCTGCATTGACCTGCGCTTGTTTTCGAAATCAGGATTACACGGTGGCTTAAGAAATTGAATACTAGAGTGAAGGTTACTATCGTCAGCAAAACTGTGAATGGGATTGATTGTGGAAGAGAGAAGATCGTTAATGTGTAGAAGAAACAGCGTGGGTGCCAGCACTGAGCCCTGGGGCACCCCAGCAGTAATTTGGTAGAAGCTGGAGGAATGACCATCTACACTAACTGATATACGTCGATTAGAAAGGAAACTGGAAAGCCAAGAGCAAAGCTTAGGTGGAAGACCGTAAGAAGGAAGTTTGTTAAGAAGCCCATCATGCCAGACCTGATCCAAAGCTTTGGATATGTCAAGAGCAACGATCTGGGATTCACCAAGAAACTCAAGGGACTTGTTCCAGTTGTGTGAGACAAAGGAAAGAAGATCAGCTGTGGATCTACTGTGACGGAATCCATATTGTCTATCATGTAAGATTTTATGTTTTTCCAGATACTTTAAGATTTGGGAATTAATGAATTTTTCCATTACTTTGCAAACAACTGAAAGAAGAGATATAGGTCTATAGTTGGAAGGGAGACTTTTGGATCCTTTTTTGGGGACAGGTTGCACACGTGCAGCTTTCCAACTCTCCGGGAAAATGCCTTAAGATGGTTAAGATGGGTGCAAGCTCGGGAGCACATTTTTTAAGACGATTGCTGGTATGCCATCAGCCCAGACGATTTTTAGTATTAAGAGAAGAAAGAATACGCTTGATCTGTTTGACTTTAAAAATTATATCGGACATTTATGAGAAACGGGGACAATTGTTGGAAGGGAAGATTAATAGGAGGATCAAGCGTAGAATTGGCCGCAAATTGTTTGGCAAATAGTTCGGCTTTTCCTTTGGAGGTAGAGACAATTCCATCTTCAGAGATTAGGGGTGGAAAAGAATTTGTGAAAAGTTCTGACTAATATTTTTGGCAAAGGACCGAAGCTTTACTGCCATTTGAGCAAGAGAACTTTATCTTTTATTCGATTGTTAAAACGGTCTTTTGCTTCTGAGACAGTCTGATTATACTGATTTCTCGCTTTGATGCTGGCCTGTCGATTTTCGGGACTGGAGTTTTGAAGAAACTTTTTGTGGGCTTGAATTTTTTGAAAAGTCTGGCTTTGTCACAGGATTTAGAAAACCACGGTTTGTGATTTGAGGTTATGGGGTTCTTTTTAGTGTGGGGAATATAGGTCTCAATGCCTAGTTGAATTGTTTGCGTAATTTGTTTACATATTTCGGATGGATCGAAAGTAGAAAAGCAGGTAGGATCCCAAGGGTAGCTGGCAAAGAAATCTCTCAGACCATCCCAGTTGGCCGAATTGTAGTGCCAGCCATTGTAACACTAGATGTTTAATGTCTGAATATATGTCTTTTGGTTTTTGCTTAAACCATAAAAGGTTAACATTATATATTAATTTATAATATACCGATGGACGGATGACACCATCAGCTAAAAATTGCAAATAAAATTCGCTGTCTGTTTTTGTATATAGGGTGCTGTGAAAATGATAAACTATATCGGATGTTTTGTAATTTACCTATGTACAATTTCATCGTGAACAACGTTGAAAGACATTGCAGTCAGCGCCATTCCAGACATAATATAAATAGAGCAGAACCACAAGGTGGTACTAGAATCGGAGTCTGACGCATCAGATCCAGGTACCATGTTGCCGAATCCGATGGTTGTTAGGCTCATAAAGCAAAAGTAGAAGCCATCCAGGAGAGTCCTAGAAAAAAATTAATTGAGCAAAGAAAATAACAGAATTAAATACATACAGTGTGTCCCATATTGGGCCTACATGTATTGGTAACTCGGGAACCATTAGAGTTACAGTGTTGGTTAAATTAGAAAAGTTTTAGACAGTTTAATTGCAAATTTAAATCTGCTTTCAGATTTTATTTATCTTTTATGGTTTTTGAGATAATTAAGAAAAACCAAATGGTGCATTTTTAACTTTTGCCTGTAGCTCGCAAACTAGCAATTTTACAGTTTTAAGATTACTACATTATTAGAACACATTTTTAGAAGAATTTATTTAACTTATAAAATATTTTTAACTTTATTTGTTTTTGAGATATTTACCCAAACTTTGGATTTTTATACGGACGCCATATTGATTTTTACATTTTTGAAAAGAGCTCTTTAAGAGCTTTTCATTGATGTATTACAAGTCTAGGTTTTATTAGAAATACAGTTCCGCCAAATGAAATGAATAATTTGTGGTTCCAGCAAGACGGATGTCCAGCGCACAGTACCAGGGAGGTGATGGAGGTCTTTAGAAATACCTATAATGACAACATAATCTCTAATAATGGGCCATGCTTGGCCAGCTAGATCACCGGACATCACACCCCCTGATTTTACCTAGGGGACACGCAAAAAATGAGGTGTACGAGTTTTCTCCGCCCGAAACTAGGCTTGAACTAGAACACAGGATACGGATGTGTTTGCTTCCATCAACCGAAACACGTTACTCCGAGTAACCCCGCAAGGTCCCTACTGTCTCGGTGTATGCATGTGGGAATTTTCCTTTTAATAACATATCTACTATCCACTCCGGTAATCCTTGATGCAAACTTTGCTGAATGTGATTTCAGTAGGGCATCAAAAGGTGAGATTTAATATCTTACCGATGAACAATGATATTTGTTCAATAAGTTGACGTTTTTTCTCTGTTGTTCACGTGCACTCGCTACAGCCCTACTTACGAGACCTGTAAGACGGGCGAAAGCAGTCTAGGGAGAGAAGTATATATATATATATATATATATATATATATATATATATATTAATAAAGTAATATATATATATATATATATATATATATATATATATATATATATATATATATATATATATATATATATATATATATATATATATATATATATATATATATATATATATATATATATATATTATATAATTTTCGACGCTTAGTTTTATGTATTTTTTTATCTCAACCTAATTCCACATTTATGAGAAGTACCTACCAATTTTCTAACTTGTAAAGTACGAATGTTCCTATACAGATATAGATGAACATCATGACTAAACACAGCAAAATGGGTGCTAGAATAGTCCACCCGTGAATGGAACTCTTTGATTCGTTATCAGTACCACTCAAGCTGTCAATCTCCTTGCCGGTACTGTCTCTGCAAGGCGAATGAACGTTGTTGCTATAACTGGAATTCGAGCGAACATAGAAGGGTTCTTGAAGGCCTAGTTGTTGCTGCAGCTCCATCTGAAAGAAAAAAGACAACAAAAGTAATACGCAATATTTGACGAACAATTGTTTTATTATCAAGATAATCCACTTGTCTTAATGATTGAATTTGCAAACCAGTCGACATCAGGAATCTTTAACTCACACAAAGAAAGCATGTGTTAGAAAAGTAACCGAAAACGCTATGTTTGTTTAATATATTACACTTGTAAATAGATTTTGTCGGTAATATGAATATACTACATGTCTTTTATCCTACCTGTTGTCTCTTTCTTTTCATCCTCCTTTCTTTCTCGGCCATTCTTTTTTCGTCGTAGCAGCAGTATCCACAGTTTGAGCAAAGACAACAACACAGTGCTCGGGAGAAAACGCCCCTAGCTACCCTACTTAATATTGAGCCTACACTGGAGAGGTAGAGTAATGTTAGAGGGATACCTGTAAAATAAAAAAAAATCAATGAAGATAACATAAAGAATAACTTAAATACTTCCCATTAAAAAAAATATTAGTAATTTATGTCAATTTTTATTTAATTTAAAATTATAAATATTTCTGGTAGTATTAAAAGTCTAAAAAGTATCTCTAAACTGAATTAATAAAAGCAACTTTAGTAAGCAAGTTCTGGTTAATATTTTTCTTTGAAAATAAACGTTTGCATCTCATTTATTAAAAGGCGTTTTAATAATTAAGTATTGCAAAGTTTAAGACTAAGTAATAAACATGAAAAAATTTATAAAAATTGAAATATTCTTATGTGGTGAGCATAATAAATTGAGCTATGATGGGCCGATGTTTATTGTTTTTGTTAACATAATATATTAAATTATGATGGGCCAATCTTTGTTAAAAAAGGCAAATAAATTTTAATAGCAGGTGCTGTAAAAATGCTAACTATACCAGGTCTTCCAAAAAGGTGTGCAATATTCTTACTTTGTTTATTTTACCTACAATGTGTTTAAATGACCAAAATAGTACTAACCTTTTTGTTAATAAAGGTGTATCAACATCAACTAAACTTACTTAACGACAAAACTGGTAACTATTAAGGTCATATTGAAACATAATTTAAGTGTATTTGTTCCATACCTTGTAATATTTATTTTTTTACTTGTTGGGAACAATACTGGTACAAAAGTAGAAAATTTACATAAAGACAATTTAAGTTGTTTTTTTATCTTGGGACAGTCCACGAAGGCTGTTGCCTAAGTACTTACGTACCGTGGGTGTCTTAAGTATGGTGAGAGGAATTTTTAACACGGGGCTTAATTTGGGTGGGAGGAGAAGAAAACTTCGCGGGCAGCTGGTTCCATAGCTTGAATCTAGGGATGAAGAAAGAGAAAGCCCCGGGGGAAATTGGGGCCTCTCTAACTGAACTGTAAAAGGATGCTAAAGTGCACTACGTGTTGCTCTGCTAGAGCTGCCAGAGGAGGAATTATACTGGCCGTGAAAATACCTATAGAAGAGCGACAGATCCCCTACAGCTCGACGATGGGCAAGAAAAGAAAGCCTTTCTGTGAGCGTGGGATCATTAATAAGACGAACGGCTCTTCTTTGAATGGAGTCAGAATGTAAAGTGTGTAGGGGACGCCATTCCCAGACATGAGAACAATATGCTAAAGATGGTCTGATTTGGATACATACAAAGTATACAGATTGAAGAAAGAGAAATACTTTCTGGCTCAAAGAGGAATCCAAGCTTTTTTGAAGCTGCCGAGGCTATAGATGTAATGTTTGTGCCAGTTGAGGTTATTCTCAAAAGTAACGCCCGACAAGATTAAACGACTCTTTGTTCTGCAGAACTTGGCGCTCATATGTAACGGATAGATTGGCAGACTTTTTTCGACAGAGAATTAATGTTTTTCAAACATTAAACTGAACAAGTTTTTGGCGCCCCAATCCAAGATAAGTTCGAGGTCTTTGAAAGAGATATCTGCATTGACCTGCGCTTGTTTTCCATAAATTACATGGTGGCTTACAAATTGAATGCTAGGGAGGGTACTATAGTCATCAAAACTGTGAATGGGATTAACTGTGGAAGAGAGAATATCGTTAATGTGTAGAAGAAACAGCGTGAGTGCCAGCACAGCCGTGAGGCACCCCAGCATTAATTTGGTAGAAGCTGGAAGAATGACCATCTACAGTAACTGATACGTCTTTAGAAAAACTGGAGAGCCAAGAACAAAGCTTAGGTGGAAGACCGTAAAAAGAAAGTTTGTTAAAAAGCCCGTCATGCCGGACCTAAATAGAAAGCTTTGGATATGCCAAGAGCAACGATCTGGGATTCACCATAAACAAGTATGGAGATCTCGCGGAAAGGTTCATTTTTACATTTTTTATATAAATATAAGTAATTGCTGTCTCTAGGCTTTTACTTTTTGACAAGGACACATAATAACTTACCTAACATAGCATAACCCATTGTTACTGCTTTTCCTAAAGATGTTTTTGGAGCTATACTTCCATAACCTGTAACAAAACAAAATATGTTCAATTTCATACCAATGTTTGTTTAAGGCACTGTTAAAAATTAAAAAAAAAGTTTTTTGCTTTAATTAGAGATTTTATTACACAGTGTAAACAATGTTTTGGCAAAAGTTTTGGCTTTTAGAAAGCTGTAAAACACATAATGCGATTTTATTAGCAACATTTGATCCGTTTTGGAAAGGACGAAAGGGATTGATTATTTGATTTAACTGATCTAAATTTTCTTTAAACCTATGGAGATATCATCTTACAAAGGTCAGCTCTGCATATTTAATTAAAAAATCTGTTTTCAAATCTTCACAATTTTTATTTTTTTGTTTTTTTGTTTTTGATTTTTTTGTGTTTTTGCAAAAAAAAGCAAAGAAAATAAAAATTGTGAAGATTTGAAATTTTATAGTTGTTTCTTTTACGTATTTACTTAATATGGATCTTCATCAAGTAACGATCGACTCCATAACATAAATCTGTTTTCTTTATCCAATAAAATAAATAAAGAAAAAGTTAAATATTGATAAAAATATTAAAACATTTTGTTTAATATTATGAAATCCATAATGCAGTTGGCAGTGCAATGACCATTAATAAATTCAACTTCAAGCAAAGCTCATTATATTTCTAGCAATTAGAAACAGTAGACACAAAAGATAACGACGGCTGGTAAACCATCCCCATTTAAAGTAGTGATTAGGTTAGTTAGGTTAATTAGGTCATTACTATGAGCGCAACATGGCTCTGTCCACATGAAGGAAAATAATAGTGCCGTTCTGTTTGAATTGTTTAAAACCCGGTAAATTCACCATTAGTTGTCGACCACAACATGTAAATTAGCGTCATGGATAATTATCTGGCTCTCAACCGATTATCGGCCCTTTCGAATAGAGTTATGGCTTTATTTTGTCACGAAAATGTGATTGTGACAGCCGAAAACATAAAATTTTAGTATTATTGCAGGCTAGCTAAACGTTAATAAATTACCGATACAACGTTTATGGTATTTGAAATGCAGTTTAGAAATAATGGTCCTTAAAAGTATTTATACTCTAGTTTTTCTCCCACACCCCTTCGCGTGGAATAGGTATATTTTTTTATTTTAAAAATTAATATAAAAAATATTTATATATATATATATATATATATATATATATATATATATATATATAATATATATATATATATATATATATATATATATATATATATATATATATATATATATATATATATATATATATATATATATATATATATATATATAAATTTTTTTTTTAAAAATATCGAAAAATTGTTTAGGATAAGTTGTTCAAAATTTAATTTTAGCTCTTAAAAATTTTAAGCCTTTTGGATAAAAACAAAAATTTAGACTTTTTTTTTCCATAAAAATATTTTTTTTAAAAAAGTTTTTTTATCATTTGGGAACAGGTTTCCAAATCTAAACAAATTTTTTCAGTACAATTTTTTTTACTTTCGTAAGTTATCCTTTTTCCGAAGAAAATTTTAAAGTTTTTTCCCGGAAACGAGTTATGATAGGCATTTTTAAAACCGAACTCGGAATATTTTTTTATTCTAAGTTATTTTAATTATAACATTAAATCGTTTAAACGGTTAAAATTAATATGAAATTCGAGTACGGTGTTTAAAAAATGGAAATTTCAGGTTTTCGAAAAAACCATTTAAATTTTCTTGGGAAGCAACCTCAGTGAAAAATGTTCAAAACTTGTTCAGGTCTGGAAAACTTGTTTAAATGTAAAAAACATTTTTAAACAAAAATAAGGGAAAAAAAATGTTCAAATTTGTTTTTATAAAAATAAAAAAAATCCAATAGCCAAAAATTAAATTCTGAAAACTTGTCTATAAAAAAATATTTTGCAAAAAATTTTTTTTTCATATGTCGCATACTTTCCGGTCGGTATATATATATATATATATATATATATATATATATATATATATATATATATATATATATATATAAGGTGACAACGAAATCACTACCCAGCCCTTTATTTTCTTGAATGAAAACATATGGCTTTCAAATTTTAAGATGATTTATTATATCATAAGATGCCGATTTTGGATATTATAACATGTGTCTATCACTTCCGTTAACCCGGGAAACGACATCAATTTTGATTTTTAATGGAACCCCCTATATATTTTCGGAATTTGGATTCTCGGATCATTTCTGATATAAAATCTATATTATATCGTATACCTATCTCTGCTTGTTTTTTTGAAAATGGCGATTAAAGATGTTCAAACTACGCATTTCTTTTTTATGGAAAACAAATAAATGTTATAAAATGTATTATTTTAATTTAATTCTTTTAAAGACTCTATCTTGAAGTCATAATAAAACTACTTCCGGCTTCCCCGGGAAGTACTGAAAAAATTATTTTTAATAATGTTACTTCAAAAATGTTAATGCAACACCCTGTATATTTTTAAAATTTAAATTCTACAGTCATTCCTATATAAAATCTCTATTATATCCTATATCTATCTTTGATAGTTTTTGAAAAAGGGCGATTAAAATGTTTAAACGACCGCACATTATCTTTTATAGGGCAAGAAATTTTTTCTCAAAACTAACAAAGATGGGTATATATATGTTATATTAAAAAATATAAAAGATCAAATTTTAAAAATATAAAAAGTGTTTAAATTTTGAAGAACTTTTAAAAAAATTTTTTTCAACACTCCGTAAAGCCGGAACTAGTTTATTATGACCAAGATAGGGACTTTAGAAAGAATTATAAACATATAAAATTTTCATAACATTTATTTTTTCCCTTTAAAAATGCATTTTACGGACATCTTCAATCCCCTTTTCTCAGAAACAAGCAAAAAAATATAAATATAATATAATTTTTTATCAGAAATATTTTTTAAATCCCCAAATTAAAAAAATATACAGGGTGTACCATTGGAAAATAAAAAGTTGATATCGTTTGGTTACGGAAATGATAGAAACATGTTATAATTCAAAATTGGCATCTCCAATTTTATAAATAAACTAAAATTTGAAGCAATATTTTTCATTCAGAAAATAAAGGGCCCCCAAAAAATTTTTTACCCCGGGATATGCAAAATAAAAGTAATTTTTATTTTCTATAAAATGGCTCCCCCAATTATTTTGGAGAAAAATTTTATTAAAGTTTATTGAAGAGCATGCAAAGCTAAGTCCATGGTAAAAACTTTAGGTTTTTCGGTTATGAAAAAAACTTCAAAACAAACTATAAAATAAATCTATACTTTAAGCTCTATTCAAATCACAACGAGTTCTTGTTAGTCATCGCAAAACAGTTCTTAAGTTGCAGACAACCATTTTTATAAAAATAATTTACTTTTCATATCACTGAACCATATTTTTTCATGAACAGCTTAAAAAATCAAGTGAGAATGTGAAACAAGAAAAAAAAACAAATTTTCATATATTTTCGCCATAACGATAAACATTGCCTATTCAAAGTAACGACGATGATACTTTTGAAATTCAAAGTGACTAGATCGGGGGAGGCTTTGATTGGAATAAAATACAAACTGCGAGACAAAAGAATAACAAGCTACGTTGCCAGATTGGTTTTTTTCTATTTAGTTGTGGCGACACATATTTATTAAAATATTTGATAAATAGTCATTTTAAAGACAGCAGATTTAAGTTTCAATGCACTGTAAAGGGATTGCTCTATGGGGAGCTGCTAGTTAAGGAAAACTTGGAAACATGTACTAATACCAATTTTTACCATCGAACGTTTTGCGCCGCAAGGATTGCTTAAAACAATAGTCTGTGGATATACCAAAGAAGGTTGGAACTATATTGCTTCATGCGCTGTAAAAAATATATGAGCGTCAATTGTAAAAACGCTGTTGTAACTGAATTGTCAGGAAAAAATGTTCAGATGATCCTACATAAGAATTTGGTACTTATATATATATATATATATATATATATATATATATATATAAAATATATATATATATATATATATATATATATATAATAAAAAATAAATTTTTAATAATTTTAATAAATAAAAAAATAAAATATTATTATTATTAATAAAAAAAGAGTAGAACTCTTTACATAAGGTCCTTTAAAAAAAAACAAAAAATTCTGACTTCAGTGATTAGGTTACAGATGCTAAGGTAATCTTTACTTGGGGCTGTAATTTTAATAAAATAAATTAATTATTTATTTTATTTATTATTTAATTTTTAAAAAAAATTATAAATATAAAGGTTTTTTTCTTTATTAAATTACCCAAAAAATTTACCTTTTTAAAATTTTTATCAACTAAATTTTAAATTTTATATATATATATATATATATATATATATATATATATATATATATATATATATATATATATATATATATATATATATATATATATATATATATATATATATAATATATATATGTATATAATATTAATAAGAAATTGTTTGCTTATTTTATATAAAAGTATAAATGGAAAAGGTCTCAAAACATGGGAAAATTAGTTGATTAATGAGATTTTAAATTTAAGAAGCAACGGTAAAGGATAAAAAAAAATAATTAAAAATCTCAGTTATTTTTAATCCTACACAATTTTCTTAGGCACCAATTTAAAGGTAGTAAAATAAGTTTTGTATGTAAAGCAATACTTACACATACATTTACGTCTAAAAAAGTTAGAGTGCAAAATAAAAAAATGCATTTTCTCGGTATTTTGCTCCGTTTTTAAATATATGTTTGTCGAAAATTTTTTAAGAGTTTAAACAATTTTTTTGTGTACAAAAAGTACATAGAAATGAAGTAAAAAAACTAAAAAATAGACAAATTCACCAATATCTCGGAAATTCACCCCTTTAAATGTCAGTAAATGAAAGCTTTTTTATATTTTAGGGTCAATTGAACATATAAAACACTAAAACCCCTTTAACGTTGTAGTTCCTTTTCAAAATACATAGGCAATAGCCTTAAGGGCGACCATCTACACTACTTGATATTCATCGATTAGAACGGATACTGGAGAGCCAAAATCAAAATTAAGGTGAAAGAGAGTAGAAATAAAGTTTGTATAGAAGCGTAGTATGTCAGACTTGGAACCCATGGGTGTCGTTAAAGTTTATGAAAAAAAAAATATAATCTTTCGTTGATTTTTAAAAAATATACAGTATTTCACATTAACGGTCGAGTAATGATCGCGTTGTTAAATTTAGCAATGGACTTAGCAGTTGTTAAAAGTTAACAACAGTTTAGAATGTTTAACAAAACGTCATTGTCAGTGTTATTCAATGATTTTAGTAGGCAACCTGTCAAAATCTGAATCATTCTAAACCGTTATTAACTTTTAACAATTGCTAAGTCCATTGTTAGATTTAACAACGCGATCATCACTCGGCCGTAAATTTTAATTTTTTGTTACAAAAACAAAAAGGTTTAATATTATACCACGCTTAAGTTAAAGCGCGAAAACCCATTTTAGTCACAGGCATACAAATTGACGTATTATGTCGCGACTTGAAAAGTTTTCGGTAATTTAATCAAAGAAGAGTAAAATGTGGGCATCTGCGAAATTGGGTTAACCTTAAATAGGCTTATCTTAGCAAATCAGACTCTAGAATGTAAAGTAACATAAAAAAGTTTTTTTTTGTGTTACACGGTTTAAGCAGTAGCGGGTCTTGTAGTAAGAATATTTATTTTTAATAAAAAAATTAGGTTTCAAGAACTAAAAGTCTACCAATACTTATCATTTACTTAGGTATATGCTCGAAGGACCAAACTGTTCAAACTATAGTTAGTGGTTTATAAGCCGAAAAAAACGCTTTTAGTTTCGTGGGCGTTATCTTTGAGTATGATATTAAGCTAAGGTCACATACAGCTTCTTTTGATGTGCAGTTTTAAGATTACAGCTGCAAATTACGTATTGTGTTAACACAAACGAAGAAAGTAGCTGCAGCTGCCTTTAAAAACTGCAGAGATTATAAAAAGTTGCGATGATGTTAAAAAATTTATTGGAAAAATTGCTACAAAATTTGGGTATTTGTAATTAAAAAAAATTTCCGCGGCTTATTTAATAGTTCTTTCAATTTTCTAACAGGAAATTCTGACTTATCAAATAAGTTCACTACTTATTCGCTAGGTGAAATTTACTTAATTATGACATTCATTGCAAGGATTGTTCTCTTATTTGGGAATGGTGGTCCTATTAATATCTTAGTTAATTCAGAAGTGTTGATCGAAACATCTTGTAGACCAGAGGTTCCCAAACTTATTTCGTATAACGCCCACTTTAAAAATCAGTTATTTTGTAGCGCCCCTTTTTTTACCTTAAAATCTCAATAACATATTAGTCTCGCCTGGAGTTTAATTAAACTTATATTCTAAACGACACTTTTTTTATCAGAGAAAAGCAAATAATGCAACTTTACAATATTAAAAGTATCTTTTAATCAAAATTAACAATAATCTTTTTACTAAATCGATTCATTTGATTCAATTACTTGAAAATATTCGTTCGCAACCGATTCACTTTATTATGATGCCGGTCGGACTAGGTTGGTTTTAAATTCCACAAAAAATGTGATAGTTATCTTAAATAAAGAAATGATTTACATTTATTTCATTTTGGTATGATTGTTATTTTCAAACATAAATTTGGAATAAAATTTTCAAAAACTATAATTGATAAAACCTACAAATGTACCTCCAAATTAAGTATGTGTTCAAAATAATAGTTAAAACAAATTATAAAAAGGTTCTTTTAACTGCCAAATAGGTATATAGCCAAAACTTACTCGAACCAAAGACAATTGTAGTTAGTGATAACTACAATTGTCTTTGCTCGAACCGACAATACGCATAAATTGTTTGCCTAATACACCTCTGGTAATGTGAGCAAAATCGAAATATAACAGACCGCTCGCCACTTGCCAGGTCGTAGCATAAAAACTACGGATTTGCCGTCATAAAATATCGAATTACCGAATCTTCAAGTTTGATTCCGATTCTGACTTAGTGACCTTTTGAACGAAACGAATCATCCAAACTAGGGTTCGTTTTTCATCCAAGGCGATCGAGCAAGTTGTAAAAAGATTCGAATCCATTAAAAACAGGAAATTAATTTATTCGAACCAGTGCACTGATTCGTTCTTTTTGAACGAATCGTTCGCGAATGACACACCTCCAGTCACGTCAGTCGCCAAACGGTCGCGAGCCGCGGCTGTGTATTTGGGCACTTGAATTCCGCAAACACGGACCGACGAACGTTGACGGACTAAAATACAGGATTGCACAAATTAATCGCACAATATTTGTTCGCGCCAAACGTGAATTAAAATGAAAAAAAAAAAAAAAAAGTGAAATTATACTGGAACGTAATATCAATTTATTTTTTTATATTTTTACTAGATTAAGTACATAAAAAAATCCCGCGTTTGGCAAGTGCTTAGCTTAGTCGCAACAATATAATATACCTATTTTTAATACGTGTCTTCGGAGGTAGGGACCTCACCTGCGACACTTCAATACACGAATATTTTTCAGTGTTTGATACCTATAACTAAATATCTTAAGATATAAATAGCGTTGTAAACGCATTAAACATATTAAATATTTAATTATTTTTAGTTTAAATTTATGCACTAAAATAGGATAAAAATATAAACTAATAAATGGATGTTGTGTAGTAGAAGCATTTTAATTTCAGTAAATTTTAAAATATTAACTAGCTAAAGTTACAAATCACCCATCGCCCCCTTGAATCACATCAGCGCCCTCCAATTTTTTCTGGATCCCTTACCGCCCCCCTCTAGGCCTCCAGCGCCCACAGGGGGGCGTTATTGCCCACTTTGAGAAAGACTGTTGTAGACAAAGGCTGCATGGTAAAGATTTTTATGAAAATACAAATGCAATGAAAAACTGCAACACCAATAAATATACTTGAAAAAACGAGGAAATGTTTTGCACTCCTGAGTGTAAATGTTCATAAACTCTCCAGTTTCCATTCTAATCGACGTATATCAGTTACTGTAGATGGTCATTCTTCCAGCTTTTACCAAATTAATGCTGGGTGCCCCAGGGCTCTGTCCTGGCACCCACGCTGTTTCTTCTACACATTAACGATTTTCTCTCTTCCACAATTAATCCCATTCATAGTTTTGTCGAGCCAGTCAATAAACCTGATTTGGAAACCAAGCGTAGGACAATGCGGGTATCTCTCTCACAAGACCTCAAACTGAATTGGGGCGCCAAAAATCTTGTTCAGTTTAATGCCTCGAAAACACAGTCATGTTTGCTGTCGCGAAAAAAGTCTGCCAATGCTCATCCTTTACATATGAGCGGCCAAGTTCTGCAGAACAAAGAGTCGTTTAATCTTGTCGGCGTTACTGTTGAGAATAACCTCAACTGGCACAAACACATTACATCCATAGCCTCGGCAGCTTCAAAAAACCTTGGATTCCTCTTTTGAGCCTAAAAGTATTTCTCTTCTTCCAATCTGTACACCCTGTGAGTATCCCAAATCAGACCTTCTTTAGAATATTGTTCTCATGTCTGGAGAATGGCGTCTATTACAACACTTAGCATTCTGGATTCCATTCAAAGAAGAGCCCTTCGTCATATTAATGATCCCACGCTTACAGAAAGGCTTCCTCTTCTTGCCCACCGACGAGCTGTAGGGGATCTATCGCTCTTCTATAGGTATTTTTACGGCTTCTGCTTAAAGGAGTTGGCCCGTATAATTCCTTCTCTGGCAGCTTCCCAGCAGAGCAACACGTAGTTCAGTTTGGCGCTTCTCAACTGTTGTCGGAAGTTATATAAAAGATTCCGCGTAAAATAAAATTTAAACGGTCAAAAAAATTAAAAGTTCCAGTACCACAGTCTCTTCCGGCAATTCCACCAGAGAGATTGCTCATACATCAAAAAGATGCGACAGGAGGAAATTTACCAGTTTTTAATGTTTCAATTTGTACTTTTAACATAACGTTAAATAAATAAATTGTTGTTTTTTTAAAAATCGTTTTATTAATTTATAAATGCGGGCATTTTTTTAAATTTTCTTCCTAGAGCATAGAAGTGCAATTTTTCGCTCCAAAAAGGGCATAAAATTGTATATTATGCCAGGGCGTACAAAAAAGAGTTAATTTTTTAACGTAATTTGTCGTTTTTTCGACGTAACTTATGTCTTTACTAAAACTATATAAATCTCTTTGTTGTTATAACCTATAGATTAATGTGAATTAGAATTTTATAAGTTAAACATATTGGATTTTTGAACGCAAATGGGTTTCGGTCTCCCACCTGTATCAGATTTGTGCTAATGCTACAACTGTTGGTCTTGACCTTCATTCTAACATACTAAAAATAATATGTAAAATTCCATTCACCAACTTCTATAATCGTATATGTATAAAGTTTCAATACAACTTTTTATACAAAAGAGACAGAGACGTAAAAAGAAATTTAATTTAAAAACATTCTTAAAAACTTTCCAGGAATAATATAATTTAAAAAAGACACAAAAACTCCTGCACCCCTATATTTGCCACTGATTCCCTAAATGTAGCAAGTCATAAAAAGGATTATTCTTAATATAACTCCGACTACGTCAGACGGATGATGGCAACACTGTACCGCGTTGCAGGAAAAACAATTTGGGAAAATCGCACAACGAGGAAAATTGGAATTTACCAAGACTAGGAGCTGATGGATACGCGCTCTGGGCTTTTCGTGATTACATTACAGATTGATCTGGCTTGTATGCCTGTCCGTATAAGTTTTTTTTTTAGTGTGGGATGTATGGATTCATTTTTCCGTTCGCCGGAAAATGCGTGCAGCTGTGTAAAAGGGTTTAAACGATAAAATTCTATTTCTTTTTGTTGATATTGGTTTATTTTTAGAACGTTTTATTAAAATTGCAATATTAGAAAAAGGGCCGCCAGCAAAAAATTAGGGGGGGAAAAAGGTCAAAAGAAAAAAAAAAAACCTTTTAAAAAAAAAAAACCAAAATTTCCCCCAATTTTAAAAAAAAAAAAAATTTTTTTTTGGAAAAAATGGGGGTTAAACCTTTTTTTTTTTTCTATACTTAAATTCAATACATTTTTTGTTTCGTTTTTTGAATATATTTTGTCACAAAATTTTTTTGAAGTTTTGGAAGGTGACATAAATTTAATTTTAAACAATTTTCTTCTTAACGTATGTGTACAAAAAGTACATTGAAATTGAGTTGCAATTATAAAAACTAAAAACTGGACAAATTTACTACTATCTTCAAAATACACTCCTTTAAATAAAAAAATGTTTAAACAATAAAATTCGATTTCTTTTTGTTAATGGGTATTTCCCTTTAAGCTGGGCAACTCACTGTCCCGGGCCGATATAATATGAAAAATATAGTTCATTTTAAAATTTGCACTTAACCTAAAAGAAAATCCCTTTTAGCGGTTCTCGTACAATATCTAAGAAAAAAAAGTTTATTACTTAAAAACGATTTTAAATGCTAAAGAACAGCCCCCTGCCTGCCCCAAAACCAGTCCTCTGGTAAAAAAGGTGATCTCACAAATATATTTTTTAAAATCATACTTATAATTTTAAAAAAACAATAAACTTTTTAGTCACAATATCAGGGAAATTTTTTTTTTAAATAATGCATCTAAAA
>JAHBCN010005553.1:0-54571 GCA_019359885.1 Listronotus oregonensis | reverse complement strand
ACTTCAGGACACAAAATTCTATGCTACAAACCTACAAGGTGCTAAAACCAACTTCCACCAAACCATGCCATGCAACACCAACATCACTACATTAAATTAAAAACGTGAATACATACAACATACCCAGTTGACGGAAAATTGTACTGCTGGGGGTACCCTGTAAGGCCTGGGTATTGCATACCCAGGGAACCTCGAGCAAAATAATCGCTCATGTGGGCATTGGCCGCTGCTGCCGCGGAAGTCGGAACAGGCTGTTGCTGTGGTTGTTGTTGCCCTCCTGATTGAGAGAGCATTGACGCCGACTGAGGCCTTGAATTTGAACCTTCATTACTTATCTGAAAAAAAAATGTATTTTTTTTTTTTTCCAGTAATTCATCATAATGTGTAAAGATTATCTTTAAAACATGTCTACTTTTAAATTACTTAAATTAATTTGGTATAAACTTTGGTTGAGAAAAATAGGCCAAAATATTGAGAGAGTCAAAACTAAAAAAAATATATTAAAAGAACATGATACTGTGCAATTAAAAAAAAAACTTTTTATGCATTTTTTCCTGAGATATAAAATAAACAAAATAGGGGTAGTTTTTCACAACGGCGTAGCGTCGGAGGGGCCCTGGCCCCCCCACTTCTTTGGGATTCACTATACTTTTTCCCAATTTTAAAATAAAATTGTAAAGCTTATTGGCCAATACCAAAATAGTACATTTATGCTTTTACTCTTCTCAGTTTTGCTAAAATTTAACTTTTGCCTGTAATTAAAATTTTAAATATTGTTTCAACGGATACAAATAACGCAAAAGTAGCTTGGTTTTTAATGCTTCAGGAGCATTAAAAACCATTTTAGGTAAGGAATTTTTGTTCTCTCTTTTTTTGCTTGAATTAGTACTGGGTGTAACTGTCATTTTGTCCAAAAAATTGCAGTCACCACAACTCAGTATTTCGACAATGTTTCTGAAAGCAAAAGCAACTGTTCAGTCGCTTTTAATTTATTGAACCAACGCCTGTTTCAATGATCTTTTTCATAAAATGAAGATCTTACAACGGAAATTCAATCATTAGGGTATTCTGTAAATGAACTTTCTTTACCCAGACAGAGAAAGATTTCAAAAAAGTTAGATGACTGACATGAAAATGCTTTTATTTTCCATAATGTTGAAGATTTTATGCATACAATTTTTTTTTCCGCACTCGATGTTATGGCTGAAGATATAAAAACAAAATTTTCAGAAAACGACTATACATCAATTTCTTACATAGAGAACTGTCATCTGGTGCACAAAAATACCTTTAAGAAAGAAAAAGCAAATTTTATAAACAACTTTTATAAGTTAACGGCCGACGTTTCTTAGTTATACCTCGAACTAGACATTTACAAGCAATGCCTTCAACCTAATATTGACAATCGCCTAGAACAGGGGTCTCCAAACTTTTCAGCCTTTTTCAGCCTGATTACTCCAGTAAGTTCCGAGGGCCAAAACCATATTATCATTGTTGCCGGTGGTAAGAAGTGAAATAGTCCACTGATGAAAAAAAAGTCCGAAAAAGTACACAACGTTTAAAAAAGGCTTGCAAATCGGACTAAAGTCCGCAAAACGGCAACACTGCATATTATTAATTTTCCTGTCATTATCTGTAATTTCTAGATTAGTCGTAGAGTACGAGCCATGAGGAGTAACGTGACACGACATCTGGTGACACAAGCGGAAATAGGTAGTACCTTCTATCGCTAACAGATGGCGCTAATAGCACGTACAGAATAATCTCGTGGTTCGAGAAAGTTCTGGTGTCTTCCCCACTCACTTCTAGATGGCAGTAATTGGAATATATAAGAAGGCTAGTGGCGCAACCACAAGTCAGTTCCTATGACACTGTTAAATAAAATATTGCATACCTCCTTAAAACGTGTTGTGCGTGTTTAAGTTTAAGACATCTTTATAACAGTATTTTATTTGAATTGTTGTTTTTTGTGTGTGAATTAGTAGTATGGAAAAGAAGCGAAAAATTGCTAGTGAATGCAGAAAATTCAAAGATCAGTGGAACATTCAGTATTTCGTAATTGAGTCCAGTAACAAGGCGCTATGTTTGATTTGCAATGAAAGCATAGCCGTTCTCAAAGAATATAACATTAAACGTCATTATGAAACAAAACATTTTCAAAATTACTCAAAATATACAGGAAGTTTACGGACAGAAAAATTCGAAGCTATGCAGCGCGGATTGAAATCGCAGCAATCTTCATTTACAAAACTCAAAACTGAACAAGAGGCTGCAACTCGTGCCAGCTTTAGGTGGCTCTTGAAATTGCAAAACGTGGAAAACCATTCACCGATGGAGAAATGATCAAAGAATGCAAATTGCAGTAGCCAAGAAATGTGCCCTGAAAAGGTAAATTTATTAAAAACTGTCAGTATGTCAGCAAACACTGTGGCTCGAAGGGTAGAAAACATCGCTGAAAATATATCCTCTCAACTGTTCGACAAAAATTGACATTTTGAGTGGTTTTCTTTGGCCTTGGATGAGTCAACGGATGTGTCAGATACTGCTCAGGTGTTGATTTATATTCGAGGAGTAGATAAAAGCTATGAAGTGCACGAAGAACTTCTTGATATGTATAGTATTCATGGCACAACTACTGGTACAGATATTTTTAAAGGAGTTGAAATGGCCATTAATCAACCTTCGATGGAAAAACTTGAAATGTATTACAACTGATGGAGGCAAAAACATGAGTGGGAAAGATAAAGGAGTGGTCGCTCTTGTGTCAAAGGCTGTAGAAAATGACGGTGGTTCAAAACCATTAGTCTTACATTGTATCATTCATCAACAGTCTTTGTGCGGAAAATGTTTGGATATGTCTGACGTTCTGAAACCAGTCATATCAACTGTTAATTTTATCAGATCTTTGGGCTGAATCATCGACAATTCCGACAATTTATTGAAGAGATTGGAGAAACTGATTACCTTATCATACTGCCGTACGCTGGCTTAGTTGTGGAAAGTCCTTCAGCGCTTTTTGAACTTCAAGCAGTGATCGAAATTTTTTTGAATGAAAAGCATCGCCCTCTTACTGAATTACAAAACAACGCATGGCTGTGAAGTTAGCATTCTATGTTGATTTGACAAAACATGTGAACGAACTGAATTTGGGATTGCAAGGGAAAAACCAGCATCTTCCTGATTTATACACTAATATCAAATCATTCCGGAAGAAATTGAGACTGTTTCAATCACAACTACGAAGTAAATGTTTTTCACATTTTAAAACATGTGAAATATTCAGCCACACTACTGAGACTGAGTTTCCTATCGATTTTGCAATCGAAACTTTGAGTGCTTTGAAGATAAATTTTGATACTCGTTTCTCGGACTTTGATGCCATTGCGAATCAAATTAAGATTTTTCAGAATCCTTTTGATACTGACATTGAAACCCTAGCCCCGGAACTTCAAATGGAAATGATTGATCTACAATGCAGTGATATAATTAAGAACAAATATCAAAACTCATATTTGTTGGAATTTTATAAGAGTCTTCCACTGACACAATTTGATAATTTGCATAAATTTGCTCGTGGTCTGTTTTCTGTTTTTGGTACTACTTATTTGTGTGAGAAAACCTTCTCCAAAATGAAGTACACAAAAAATGTTTACAGATCGAAATTAATTTGATGAGCATCTTAAATCTCTTTTAATAATTGGTACAAGTAAAATTAGTCCACAACTACAAACTATTGTCAGTGGAAAATCTCAAATACATAAATCTCATTAGTATTTCATATGTCATTATGTTTGTTATAAGTTATGTGATTATTTAAAATGTATAAAATATTAGTTGATTCATTTCAATAATTTGTTAGTTATTATATACTGAAGTTAAATTTTCTGCATATTATACATGTCTTTACTCATTACAATTCTGTGTTTCTTTATCCAACTTATCACAAAAACAATAACAATAAGCCTACAAGAATGTTATGAGTTAGCGGAGTTAGCCCATGACCATATCAATGTAGATGTCATATTAATAATTATTCAACAGAAAATTAGAATACTTCAGTAAACTAAATTTAATTTGCTATAAAAATTATTTGTTCTCTAAAAGGAGTTTTCAAGTATGCTAGCTCTCCGCGGGCCGGACAAAATCTGTCCGCGGGCCGTAGTTTGGAGACCCCTGGCCTAGAAGATTAAGCTGCAAAATTTTTAAGATTTTATTAATCTGCCAGATTGTTTCGGCGTCAGCGAAGAGATTTTTCTCGACGTTAAGAATTTTAAAAGATAACCTCAGGAACACAATGGGGGAAGACAGGTTGACTTGGTTAGCTTTGATGTATTTGGAAAAAGAAAATTATTTGAAGTTAATGACAAAAGCAGGATTAGAAATGCTAACTGAAGTATTTGTTGGAAACAAAAATCGAAGAATGATGTTTTATTAAAGTATTTATATTTATTTGTAAGTTAAGTTTTGTATTCTTGAGGTTTTTTAATGTTTAAATATACAGTTTGTGTATTAATACTTGTTATTCTTTCTTTTTGTTTAAAAATGTCTTTTTTTTCAATTATTTAAAAATTTTACGGGCCCCCCTACTTTCACAGGTCACGTTACGCCGCTGGTTTTTCGTACCTACTTAGCACTGCCATTTGGCACCACAAAAAGTACCGTGCTGTGTTGTGCTCCATTTGTTCTATCATGTGCTATTAATAAAAAAAAAATTAAATAAAAGAAACCATTTTTTCAACTAAGTTAGCACTGCCATTTTGCATAGTAGCGAATTAAATGTTGTGCTGTGTTGTGCTCAACTTGTTCCATCATGTGCTGTTAATAAAAATTTTGAAAAATTATTAGAAACTTTTTTGCATAGAACCATGATATTGTCTTTTTTTCTCATAATTTATTATTATTCCTTGTTATCACAGTTTTATTTTATTATTTTTTTTTTACTTTGTCGAAAAGATGTATCTTATATGACAATAAAGCAATATTATTATTATTATTATTATTGTTTCATACCTGTGGTGTGGAAGGTTTTGAAGATTCTTTTTGTTCTTCAGTTCCATTCTTCTGACTCTTTTCTTGAAGTGGGTCAATTCACTAGAATTTACTTTATTTAACGTATTACTTGAAGGATTTGTTTCCAAGTTGGATTCAGTTGAATCTATAAAACAATAAATTGGTTAAATTTCACATTCTTAATGTGCCCCATTTAGGGATTCCAGACAAAAATAAAACAAACCAAGTACCTTGTGATGGAGCAGATTTAACAGTCTTAACATTATCCAGAAAGTCCAATAGTTTATTTACTTGATCACGAATGGTTCTAATTTGTTTTTTCAAATTTGCTACTTCTGTCTGTGATACAGCATCCACTTCATTTTTAACTTCAGAGTTTAGTAACACCTGAAGTTTTAATATCCTACTACACTGGATTGCAAACGACAGATCTGTGCTATCGAAAATTGTAACTAAATCACCATCTGCAAGAAAAATAGGTAACTGTAGGTTAGCTGTACTTAAATATAGCATAACTGATTAAAAAGCAACAGACAGGTCCAGATACAGGGGAGGATTTACGCAAAGGATGAGTAGGCTGAAGCCTTGGGCGGCAAATTTACGATTAATTTTTTAAAATATGTAATTGTAAATTTTAATGATATAATTAATGATTTTGCAGAAAAAAAGGTTTAAAGAAAAATGTTGGTATAGGGTTTTGCCTATAATTAAATAATACATAGTTCAAAAAAGACTTATTTGTTTTACCATTTTAATTTATATTTTGTTTTAATATTATGAAGTTCGTTTGTTTTAAAGAATTGTTATTTAATTTTTTTGTATGATTTACTTTTGTTAAATTTGTTTATTATTTTTTTAAAAGAAATACTAGTGAAGTTTACATTCTTTTAATGCTAAATTTTTCGTTCTGATATCCAAAAAATATTAACACATTAGGGCGGCAAAAATATATTAGCCTATGGGCGGCAAAAAGTTAAATCCGGCCCTGTCCAGATAATTGGTTTAGTTTAGATTTTAGTTTAATAATTAATGTCAATAAATTATTTAATTTAATTTCATAGATCAAGTTTATTCCATTTATTTTTTTATAGGCAAGAGGAAATACACACTAGAATTAAATAAAAATATCTATTTCGAAATCTTATTTAAAAGATACATAATTCAAATTAATTGTACGCCTTAAGAAATATAATATAATAATTCAAATATATTATATATAAAAATTATTTTATATTCCATTTAAAAAAGCTCACAGTACAATATATATTTATAGAACTATTTAGTATAATATGGTCAAATACCCTTATATTATATATATACATTATCAATTGTACTGATTAAGCATTACTTAAAGATATTTTAGAATACAAAGCCAGTGTTCTATTAATCATCGACAGCACAGCCCAGCTATTTCGATATACGAGCAAAAGAAAGAAATAAAGAGTTTAGATTAACCACAAGGGACACATTCTACAACTGATGTCAAGCACAGCCATCTGATGGTGAGATGTCAAATATAAGCAGTTACACAGTTGTCAAATTTATCCTCATGATCTCTTTACAAGTAGAACTGGACTAATAGTATATTGGGTCCCATATTTTTTATATTTATCAACGATTTGAATCTTTTAATAGACTCCTCCTGTCAACATCTTTTAAAATATGCAGATGATACAAATTTAATTATTAGCAGTAAAATTTGCAAAATTTAATTTCAAAACCTAAAGAATTATTTGATTTTGCTATAGAGTAGTTTGCTAAAAATAAGCTGATTATAAATAAAGACAAAACAAATATATAATTTTTAGAATAAAACTGTCCGGTATTAGAAAACCAACGCACATGGGATTAGACTCGGAATTAGACAAGCTCATTGAAATTTCGGAAAATACAAAGTTTTTAGGTGTTTATTTAAATGAACATCTAGCTTGGGCATATCATAATTAATTTAGGCAATAAGTTAAATTTTATTTGTTATGGGATTCGAATGGTAAATATATGAATGAAAGTACTATCAGGATATTGTATTTTTTCAGTTTTGAATGTTTTAAAATATGATGTTATGTTTTGGAAAAAATACAGTATAGATTGGAGTGTTTCTGTTATTGAGAAGTGATTAGTAGGGATAATGAAAAAGATAGGTTACTTGCAAAGTTGTAAAACTGTTTTTAGAAAACTTGGGTATAATGACTGAGTACAGTGTCTATATTTATGAATGTTAAATGTTTCTCTTTAAAAACAAAAATGAGTTTGACCCAAAGGCAAACCTTAATTACAGTTCAAGAATGTCATATCTTAGATATCCCACAAACAGGCTGACACTGAAAAACGTCCTCATTATATGTGTGTGAAGTTATTTAATGTTTTGCCAGGGAGACTTTATAAAATAAAATCAATTAAGAAATTTAAAATTAAACTGTAAAAGACGTTAATAGATTTAGATCCTTATAGCTTAAGAGGGTTGTGTCCAACTTTGCAATATTTTTGTGTTAATATTATTATAAAAGGACTTTCATTTAAATACCTGAATATGACTAGCTACCTATTTACTTTTTCTCTTCTACCTAAAGGGTGGTCTCTCTACAGTTTACTTTCCACCATCATTTTTTAAAATTAAAATTAGCTTGTTCTATATCCATTAAAATACTTTAAGTACTGTTAAAAATTAAAAGAGTAATAATTTGTTGTATATTCCCTTAAACTTCCCAAAACTTATTTTCAAAAATATTGACGGGAAAGTGCTCATATTTAAAAATCATGTTTTAATAGGCAACCAGTGGTGTTTTTGTACACTCGCGTTTTGTACATTCAGAAATTTACCTAAAATATTCTTGTTTCAAACACTGATTAATTTAATCAATTTTATGCTTCTCGTTTGGTAAACCGACCATTGTGACGACCCAAATAACCAAACAAATAAATACCATATTGAAAATCATTTAAATTTTGTTAATAACTTTTTCATAGGGATAATTTAGACAAACTCAAAAGACCTTAGTTCTGGTCGGTCATGGTTAGTTCTGGAAAGTTAAAGCAGCTTTTTATTTTCCCCAATTATATTCCAGAAGTGATAAATCACTAAAAGTCTTAGAGGTAAACTTCTCTTTAGGAAGATATTTTAAACATATATTATTAATTGATTATTTTAACATCACTATTATCCAAATAAATATTTTATATTTCTGCATCTCATATTTGAGCAATAAATATTTTGATATTTAGTTCTAAATTTACTTTTAATTCATTGTATCACATTTTATGAACCATTAGAGACAGGAACCTACCTCAGTTTTTGGTGTACGAAACGAGATGTAGAAAACTGAATAATTAATTTTGTGTATGAAATAAGAATATTTAGGGGAAATTCTTGAGATGTACGAAACGCGAGTGTACAAACAAGAATAAATCGCAGTATGTTATCTGTCATCTGTCTAGTGAGGGGGGTACAATAAAAAACAGGTGATTATGACAGAACTATAACAAGAAAGTGCATTTTTTTTTTTTTTTTTTGGAAAAGACAGTAAGTCATATTGTTATTTTTGAGCACACCTACTAGAGGGAGAATTTATTGTAAAAAAAGCAAATTTATTATGGTTAAATGCTTCTAGCAAAAAATTCATTGGTTTCGTTTTTGCTTGGGGAACATTCTTCAAACATAAATTTTGAAGTATTTTTTAAGCAAAATTTTAAGTTTGTGAATAGGAAGTTCCAAATAGAAACATAACTGGCAGACAATTTTTAAAATTTATTATTAATTATTAAATTTAAGATGACTCTTAATCAGTATTTGGATATTTTTATTCATTCATCTGATTAAATTCAAGATGGAAGTGTAACCATTTTTTTTCACAATAAATAATACATTTCTAGAACAGCAAACCATATATTTTTTTAATATATGATTTGCTTAAAATTGAAAAGGTTTAGCTTACTTTTTTATCAAACAAATTATGTATGTCATTTGTAGGACTAGAAAAAGTCTCTGAGTTGTAAAACATATTTTATTTAAATTAAAGATTTATTTAAAAAAAAAGTATTGATCTATGTTTAGAAATTTTAATAAAACTTGACACATTTTAAAAAATACCCCCAAAAGCGAGATAGGGCTGAAAAATGCAACAAAATTTTTATCCAAATCAAATAATCATGCCCTCAAAAATAAATTTGTTTTTTAGGATATTAATTCATTAGGGATAGATTTAAAATTAAGTTTATTTAATAATAGCTAGTTTTGGTATCACACTAATATTTAAATAATCATTATTATTAGTAACTTTATTTATTTAAGTACTTAGATTAAAACATTAATGCCAAGATTAATGATAAGCCTTACTAATACCTATTTAGTAAATATAATTTTCCTGCAATAAAATTAATTGAAAGTAAATAAGGCTTCTTTCTATAATCATGTTTAAGAATTCAAAAATTATACATAGATATTAATTATTATTCCAAACCTAATGAGTTTAGCAGACATTCATCTCTAACGAAGCGAACATAAAATGAAAATATGTTAATGAGAATAATAGAAAAAACATACCTTCATCTTTATATTTAAGGGTAATGTCATCATTGGCTGTTAACTTGCCCCTAAAAACTCGCTGCATCATTAAAACTAATTCGTCGTAGGTGATCGCTTCGTTGTGAATAGGAATTCTCCGGATATCATCTCCAAATTGAACTTTAATTATTAATTTGCCGCTGAGATCCAAATCGGTTTTCATGTCCATTTTGCCCTGAAAATTTGCCATAGATATGTCGGATGAGGCGCGATTAACGGACTTACCCCACTACTATGATGCTGTTTTCTCATTAAAAACTAAAATAAGCTTGAACTCCTTGAGAATGATAATTAAAATCGCTAAAAATCGACCAAAACACCACGGCATAAAGCAGAACGTTATAAACTTTTTATGTCGCTGTCAAAATGGAACCGGTGACGCTGTCAAAAAAGCCGCTGCACGGCTGCAAGAACTATGCTACCGTACCAACTTAAAATGGTAAAATTCTCTATAATCCTGTGTTGCCACGCTGTTAAGAATTTACTTTTTTGTGGCAATTTTCTCGGCGAAATATGTATACTCGCGTCTAGAGATACCCCGTGATCACGAGCTCCTTGACAGTGTTGACACATGAAACGCTATATTAAGCTGCATTTACAATGCAATTCGAACTCCAAGTTGAGGTGGAATTGGGCTTGTCATAGGGCAGCACGTTAGCATTTACAATGGGAAAAATTTGAATTGTAAATGCTAACGTGCTGCCACCATATGACAAGCAAGCCAATTCCACCTCAACTTGGAGTTCGAATTGCATTGTAAATGCAGCTTTATGCGGGGACTCTGGTAAAAAATTACATTTTTTTTAATGTAATAATTAAGGGTCTCTTTTAATACGTCCCCGCATTTTTAGGTCTGAAATATAATTTGGGAAAATAAAAAGCTGCTTTGCTAACCAGAACTCAGAACTAACCATGACCGACTAGGATTTAGGGCTTTTGAATTTGTCTAAATTATTTGTAGAAGTTATAAACAAAATTTTAATAACATATTAGAAAAAACTCGGGTAATATAACATATAATTACACTTAAAAAATATATTTAACTTCTACCATATCAAAAACTATAAAAGTTTTGTTAATAACTTCTATGTAGGGATAATTTTGACAAATTCAAAAGCCCTAAGTTCTTGTCGGTCATGGTTAATTCTGGTTAGCAAAGCGGATTTTTATTGTCCCCAATTACATATCAGACGTAAAAATGCGGAGACGTATTAGAAAAGATCCATGATTTGCATTTTTACAAATAAATGCATTATTTAGAAAAATCCTACTTATAGCCGGTTGCACCAACACTTTTTGCGACACTTAAGTTGTTCTTAAACATTAACTGCCCCTTAAGTTTTAAATGTTTCTTGCACCAGCTGAAACTGGTCCTTAACTTTCCCTATAAACAGCGTTTGTCGATTTTCTAAAGGTACTGTGATGGCCCACTAATGTCAGCGTCTTTTAATTGACTGTGTCTATAACTATTCGTTGGCCCGATATTAATCCTCAGTTAATGGTTCGACAGAAAAAATACATATTGATATATCCACAGTGGCCTATTAATTTAACCGAGTTACAAATCCAACGTTATTAATTAAGCATTGGCCCACTGCATTTATTCGTTACTTAGCGTACGTTAGATCGTGTTTGTTTGCCCTTTGCCTAACCACCGACAACTAAAAGTGAAGCGTGCCATCATAACCTAACTTTTCAGAAGCTTGGTAATTTTTGTGAGTGATTAGGGATTAGGGGAAGTCGGAAGTCAACAGTGCTCAGCTTACTTAAGCAAATCGAAGATGAGTTTTAGTTTAAACATGACAAGTTTGTATTAGCTTTTAAATTTTAAGTATTTACTTTTAAATTAGAAATATTTAAATTTGTTCACATAAAATAATAAAAGTTTTTTTTTTAATTATGTATTTGTGTTTATATTTCATATTGACAATAATTGTTCCCCTTCCATGGCCGTAAAGAAAGACGCCTTTGAATTTTTTTCCTATATTCTTATAAATTTTACAACAAAAAATCACAAACCAACGACTGATTTTGTATTATATTATTATCTATTAAATGAAAAAAAAAGTTTTAATTATTTACAAAGATTCAAGTCAGATTACTGCTATCATTCAATGACACACAAGCTAGAAAAGGAAAGATCTAATATCAGTTAATTCTGATTATTCGCGTTGTAAAGGCCAACATAAAAAAAGAACGATGCAACGTGCCATCTTTCTAAGTACTCTTAGTTAAGTTGCAATAAAAATCTAATGGTGAAAGCGAAAACAATTCAAGTTACCCTTAATTTTAAGAGCTTCTTAATAAAGGTGTACTTAAGATACTTTTGGTGCAACCGGCCATTATTAAAGCATGTTTCATGTGTCAACACTGTCAAGAAGCTCTTGATCACGGGGTATCTATAGACGCGAGTTAATAAAGGTTGGCATGTTGGCAACACTTTTTTTCGACTTTACTCATATGTGCATCGTGCATAAAAACAAATATCTGGAATATGTTAGACATATGTATTGAAACCTAATTTTTTTATCCTTGTTCAACTTGCCTAATAAGTAACATCCAAATTTGCCCATCCTATCTAAACGTACGTGAATTTTTATTTTGTATTGTTTATATGTCACCTCATTGGAATGTCAAATAAAAATATTGCTAATCACCAAGAACTAAAGAAGTTTTAAATGGTTTTAATCCTACCAATAAGTTAGTTATGTATTTAATTTTTGTTGTCAGTTTCCAAAATTTTCAGTAAAAATAAGGAATTTAAAGATCAGAAAGGCAAGTTTTATAGTAATTGGCCTTGGACGGGTAGTGACTATTTTTGTTCTAAAAAACGCAATAAACCATAATGCTGTTTAAAAATAAAAACAAGTGTCTTGATAAAATTTTATATCTAAATTATGATGAAGCATGCATAGATGTCTACAATGAGCTAAACAATTCAGTTTCGATTTTTGGTCAGTACGAGCAGTGCCACAACTGCAATTTCCAAAATTTAACTACTTTGAAGGCACACAATTGGACTTCCCTGTTAGTAAGTACCAGATCACCATTGGCACTTTATTGGGAAAGTGCACAGACTAATTCATGTGGGTAAGTAATGTAAAAGATATCGGTTTCTTACATTTAATGTCATTTATTTCTTAATGGAAAAAATTGTAATTCTGTCTATTGTTTGTGCAATAATTTCCAAATATTTAAATTTGTAAGCTAATAAATACCTAAACAAATCGTGTTTTGTTACTTTTAAGATTTACAAAATTGTTTTACGAACACTATCGATATGGATGGAATATTACTGCGAATTGTCCACCTGTTTATATTAAGGAACCAGCAGATGATGCTTATTTACGTAAGTTTTCCATTTTATAAGTTCAAACATTAGTGTTTTTATAGATCCTTAAGTATGCTTTTTTCTTCTAGCAATTCTTATGGCATTTGTGGTACTATTTTGCTTTGGTACACTTTGGTATATGGTCAAATGCATCTACAAAAATAGTGGGAGGTTGAGACAACTTCTTGCATGGAGTAGTGAACTTGAAGAGGTAAAATATGTTTTTCTTGCTTAATTGACCTATCTAGTTACTGTATAATGTATTGTAGTTACATGCAGAGTACATAAAAAGGAGATTTTTATAAGATAAATAAAAACTTATTTACTAATTACTGATTTTCTCACTGATCAGCTTTTGTACACATATTGTGCAGGGTTTAAAAAATTATGCAAATCAATCCAAGACCCTGCGAGACACTGACAAATCACCAGGCATGTCTTAGCAGGATAGTTTTTTGTTTAGACATAGTCCGAAGGCTGGCATAACATAAAACCAGCAGATGAATTGTTACATAAAATTTTTTTGAACAACATAAAGATAATAATGTATTAAATTAAATATGAAAGCGCTAGCAGCATTTTTAGTAGGCCAAAAAATATTGCTTTAAACTAATCCTTTGGCATTTCTAAGGTGGTATAACATTTTTCTCAGTGCAATAAATCTTTTTTTTTTTTAATTTTCTAGAAACTATACACATGAACTGCAATTTGTGTTAATTTCAGATTTTTATCCCTAACCCAATTTATTTAAGGTAAAAATTAAGGACTACAAAAAAAACTTTTTGATAATAAAAATTAAAGGGTTGGATAATTACAATTAATATTGTTTGTGGTTATACTACCACTGACACTGACTTTTTTTTTACTTGAAAAAAATTTATAAAAAGTGAAATTTTGCTTCAATTTGTCTTGTGATTTTCACATAGAAAAAAAGGAGATAGGTAAATAAACAACTGAACCCTTATTTTACCTTACTTAATAATAAACAAGATAAGTTTTTTTTTCCTTTTTAAGACCGATATTTTTAAAGTTATAAATATTTTTATAAACCCTTACAACTCCAAAATTATGCATGTACATCAAAACTAAAATGGCCCTCAGTAAACTGCTTGAGTTAAAAATTCTAAAAAAATTGGTGTTTTTTTTTAACCAGTTTAGATGGTTTCTCCCTTTATACTTTTATTATTGTTATTAAAGACTCTATATATTAATAATAATATTGTTACAAAATGAATTTCATTTCAAACACTTTAACGTTGATTACATAGCAATATCTTTATAGATCTTAATTCTATGATAATGATCTATTAATGCTTTATTGAGTCTATACAAAGTACAATTTTATTTACACTGGTCAGAATATTAATAGAATAGATAAAAAAAAACGAGACAAAATGATAAAATACCTTAAATGATAAACATTCAACTAACCTCAACATAAATATACATATAAATAATACAATAGGAAACAAAATAAACCAATAGGATATTAAAAATTTAGTAAAAACTATCAGCTACATTGTCATTTAAAAATTTGGATATCTGATAATATGTCCTTATTAACAGAAAGTTCCTTATCTAGATTTAAAAGTTATTATCTGTTTATTTCTATAGTATTAGGGAGTATAGTACTATAGTAATTTTTGGATATTTCTTTTAAAGTATACTAGACAGTCAAGAACGAAAAGTGAGCTTAAAGTAAGCCTATTTAAATATTGAATTGCCCCTTTGTTTTATCCTTTGTTTGAGTTATTTATATGAAAATAATGAGTCATAGTCATTACTCACTGAATCATGTATTTTAGATAATTGGAAAATTAAATAAAATGCTTGTTTATAATTTTAAACCTGATAAATTTATGTTAGAATTCTAGATATTATATTTTTACAGGATACTGTTTATTTTGTTGGTAGGAATAAATGTAATATGATGTACAGGATGTTTTTCAAGCATGCAAAAACGTTGTATTTTAGCATTATTACTTTCCAATAACAAAAAATATGTGTAAGAGGACTATTATTACATTTCTTTCTATTTTTTACATTTCACATAAAAATATTTACTCAAGAAGTTTAAATAGTAATATAAATAGCCACATTACAGAGTTTTTTTATAGGAAAACAAATATCTAAAGTTAAACAGGTCTTCTACAGCTTATAGGTGGGAATATTCAATTTGTTAACTATGATTAATTTTTAAATAAGAATATTTGAGGGAAATTTTTGAGGTGTACAAAACGCGAGTGTACAAAACAAAAATAAACCTTAACTTATAGTGTTATACAGTATGTATTACATTAACAATTGCTACTAAATTATAAAACATTATAGGGAAAGATTACATGTTTTAGTTGCCTTTTAAGGTTGGTTCCTTCCAAGCAGCCGTCGCATACGACTAAAGCCGGGTATTCACTTGGAACGTTATGGCCGAACGGTAACGAAGGATACGTTCGGTTGGTGGACGTGAATAATTTTATCGACGAACGCATCATTCGGTTCGGAAAGGTTCCTTTTTTTTATCAAAGAAAATTCCTCACTGTTTTGGAATTTAAATATGAATAAATACAATTTTATTTATTTATTAATAGACGGGATACCCCATTATAAAAGTAACAAAATACAAAGCAAAAAAAAAATATATAATATTTTCACATAGTGCATACTAACATTACTCTTCAATACTACATACATATATATATATACATATATACATATACATATATATATATATATATACATACATACATATACATATACATACACACACATACACATACATATACATATCAGTCCACAATATTTCAACAAATGTAAGCTACTAAATGACTCATTAGTTTTGATTAACCAATGCAGTCCGGACCGCATACCTAAATTTATTGAGCGAGCTTCCAAAAGGATCTATGTCAGGATGTCTATTTAGGAAGTTAAGAGAGCGATCCAAAGGAGAATGAATTCCATAGTTGGTTCTATGAGTATCGACAAAGAACAAATCATTTTGTCTTAAGTGGCGTATAGGGACTTTCAGATTAATTTGATTTAAAAGGGATGGACAATCTATATTCCCATTCAGTAATTTGTATGTCAAGCAAAGATCACTTTCCCTCCTTCTATTTTCTAACGAATGCAAATTCAACCAAGCGGGAGTCGCTTCATGCTCATTCATAATACCCAGTCTGAATGCGCAATGTTTAATAAATTTATTCTGTACCCTTTCAATAGAAGCATTATACGTGTTATAAAACGGACACCACACAGCAGAGGCATACTCAAGGTGAGATCTCACCAGTGAACAATATAATAATCTCAAGGAATCAACAGAGAGACGCTCCCGATTCTCAAAAATAAATCCCAACATTTGAAATGCCTTCCCTGTTATAAAAGAATAGTGGTCATTAAATGTTACCCGATCATTCATAAGGACTCCCAAGTCCTTAATACAGCTGGACAGAACTCAAATTAATTCCATTAATAGTATATATATTTTTAATTTTATTTCTTTTTTTACAAAAACTAATTGTATTGCACTTTTTGGGATTCAGAGATAAGCTGTTGACAGAGCACCAGTGCACAAACATGTCGAGGTCATTTTGCAGAGCCCCACAGTCATCCTCAGTTTTAATCACTCTGTACAATTTCATATCGTCAGCGAACAGCAGGAACCTACAGTTGGTCAGGCTCTGTCCTATGTCATTAATGAATATATTAAAAAGAAGAGGGGCGCAATGACCACCCTGAGGAACACCCGAGGTCACGTCAATGCTTCTGGATACAGAACCACCCACCTTAACTCTTTGCTCGACCAACTATCATACTTCTCAACCAGGCCACTGATCTATCACTAAAACCAACCGCCCTCAGTTTTGCCAACAGAGAATTGTGATTTATTCTGTCAAATGCCCTGGAGAAATCGGTGTAAATTGAGTCAACCTGACAACCGTCCTCCAAGGCACGCAACAGATCGCTCACATAAGTAACCAGATTGGTAACGGTCGACCTACCCGGCATAAAACCATGCTGTTCGCCCACAATAAAGCCCCCGCAAGACCACCTCAGCTGGTCATAAATTAGACTATCCAGCAACTTTGGGATTGCTGATTGTTTAGAGATGCCTCTATAGTTTTGGACATCCTCCCTTTCGCCAGACTTAAAAATTGGAATTACAAAACTCTCCTTCCATATTCCCGGAAGCTCGCCCTCATTTAGAGACATATTAAATAACAGATAAAGTGGTTTTGTTATGCTAAATACTAAATTAATCAACAAATACTCAGGCACATTATCAGGGCCGCATGCCAACTTCGAAGGGAGTTTAATTATCTTATCGAATACTTCCTGAAATGGATACTGGTTTGAGCTGAATGTCAGCATTTTCATTTATATTAAAGTCAGTAATAGCCTCATCACTGTCACAATATACTGTACTGAAATAGTCTGAAAAAATATCAGCAATATCCCGACAGTTGTCGGCCATTCTATCATTATAAAACATACATTCAGGTAAATCAAATGATTTTCTTTTATCATTTACAAACTTCAGAAGTTCCCAGGATTCTCAGAGATATCATCCTCGACCGAGCCCAGATAAGCACTATAGTCTCTCTCAACCAAAACCTTACAATGAGCCCTTAAGTGAGAGAACCGAAGATAATTCCCGAGAACCGTGAGTCAAATAAGATTTGTGAGCGATTTTTTTCTTTATGATAAGACTTCGAAGTTCAGCACTAAAGTATTTAGGAAAATTAGAGCTTTTAAAACGTTTACAGGAACATAGCAGATATACCACTATTAAGAATATCATAGAACAAGGGAAGCAGCCTCATTCACTCCCAGACCAGCGAACAGCACGTCCCAATCAACAGATGCAAGATAATCATTAAAATGTACAAAATCTGCATTTTTGAAATCATTATAGTATTTCTTTTTATACTTGTTACTTACTGGAAATTTAACTTCACATATGTAGGCAACGTGATGTTCGCCATTCGGTAACAACAGGTCTTCGGCCGGAAAAACAAGCAACTCTTTAAAATGTGTAAACAATAGATCAAGAAATATTCCTCGATTATTTGGGATCTCAATTAGCTGGAACAAACTGAGGAACGCAAAAGATTCAGCCATGTAATGAAAATAAATTGTCGGAACGAAGACGAACAACACTACACGCATACGTTTGTTAAATGTGGATGTCAGAGCGCATGTCGAACAAAATATACGCACATTTACGGCATATACGTTTGTTGCCGTGCGGCTGTATACGTTTGCTAAGTGAATACGCGGCTTAACGCAATGCGACTAACGCATGCGGCCGTCGTTTAATCAGGTGGTTTCTTAGGACCGCGGCTCAAACTCGCGATAGCACAATTATTAGTGTAAAGGGAATAATCTTTCTCTATCTATCTAACAATATATTTATTGTTAGAAGAAAAAGAGGATAACAACTATTATAATTAGCCAACCTGAAATCCAATATTTCAGCAAAGACGCGATGAGGGATGCTATACTACATTAATAAATCGACATTTGCAACAGGATGAAGTAAAATTTAGAAATTATTTTAGACTGAATAAAGCACAGTTTAGTTTTATTATTGACTTAATAAAAGAAGATATATAGTCCGAGCTATACAACAGAGTTGAATATCCAATAACCCCAGAGGAAAAATTAGCCATTGTATTAAGATAAATCTGTACAGGGTGTCCCAAATTCGAGTCTTATCATTAGGATCTCGAAAACTTGAAGAGATACGAGGTCGGTTTAATGAAGGCAAAGTTGCGCAATTTGATGCTAATCAAAATGCCACCTTAGAACTTTAAAAATTTCGAATACTTATTTTTGTAAAAAACCAATTATTCGCGATTTCGTTTTTATTTTTTTATGATTTTATTTAAATGGATGTAACAAAATAACTTTTACATTTTCATTGCTACTTTTTCTGTTCTACAAGATAGTGTTCTTAGATTTATACACCGACGTTTCGTCTTTGAGCTGCCATCATCAACTGGTTTTTTTTTTAAATACGGCCCTGGTTTTTTTTTAATTATGTATTTTAGGAGCTATTAAGTATTTTAGGAGCTATTAAGTTCCCAAAACCAATAATGTATTGCACTTATTCGAAAAAATTTTTATAATGGCAATTTTCATAAGAAACCATATGTTAAAGAGAGTCAGACAATATATTTTTGGCAGGATCTTGGGAAAACATTAAACTGATTTTTTCGAATAAGTGCGAAACATCATTGGATTTGGGATCTTAAAAGCTCTTAAAATACGTAATAAAAAACCCAGTACCTCGTTTAAAAAATAAAGTTTTAATTTTCAAAAATTAAAACAACACAAACAAAATATCAGACGCACACACGACTGCGGCTACACTGCTTCTTCAGCAGTACAGTTGCATCAATCGCAGTCGTTGACAGCGGATGCATACGACGGCCGCTCGGAACAAACCAGGCACATTTAAAAACATGAGAGGAGTGCTTTGCGGCTAACGTAGTGCATGCACTTTTCAAATAATCCACAGGCAGTGAAATTTAATAAAAGAATGTTTTCTAAAGTTACACATGTTTGTGCAGATCTAATGTTTTATTTTTGCTTGTATTGACTGTAATATTCAGTATTACATTGTGTGTTTTTAAAACCTATATCTCAATTTGAAAAAGCCAATGGACACATAATACTAGAAAAATAAAAAAAGAAGTCTCTTAAAAAAACAGGGCGTGAAGTTTCATTTTTTTATAAACAAAAAAAGACAGATAAAAGTCATGTTGCCAGATCAACTCATTCTTGAGTAGTTCCTTAATTAAGGGGGTTTAAAAAAAGCACAGTTGCTGGTGTCACTCCTTTAACGTCCGGTGTTTGGCTGATACTGCTGAGTGCCGATCGCCGTCCACCGAATCGACCGAATGCCCCGCCCGCGTTATTCCCATCTTCTTGTTGGGCCGGTAGAAGAAGAATCGGCCACAGCACGTTATCTGTTTGTCTGTATATTACTCAAGCCTTTGCCTATTAAATTGACATCTCTTTTATCGCACTGAAAATCTCTGCATGCAAGAAATTAGTTTGCCAGCTGTATATATTCGATATTATGATTTATAATAAATATCATAATTTTGCCAACCCTGACTATAAATCAGAAAGGCTAAGATACGAACATTCAAAGTGATTTTATATTTCGGATTAGCCCTGCAAGTTCTGAGACCACTTGAGATGAAAATCTCGCTCCGCTCTCATCTGAGATGTAATATTGGAACTTACTCAATGTTAAAGAAAAGCCAAGAACGTATTTTATTGGGATAATTTTTATTACTTTTCCTTCAATTTTTATTGGAACCAATGTTTACAAATATTTTTTTTTCTTTAAGGATCTTTCTGGATCAGCCCCTCTTGTTATTGAAAGGCCACCATCAATAAAAAAGCACCCTCATAGAATTAAGTCTGTTGATGTTTTCCGAGGTTTGTGTATTATGCTGATGATATTTATCAATTATGGGGGAGGACAGTATTGGTTTTTTAAGCATTCAGCTTGGAATGGTCTTACTATCGCTGATTTGGTATTTCCTTGGTAAGTAAAAATATATTTTTTATATTTACTGGAACATGTACTACTTTCTTGTTATTGTTAAGTGTGTTTTCAGACAGTATACAAGGTCTTAAAAAATACTTTATTATTTAAACCCGAAAGCGTTAAAGTATTGTTAAACGGCTTATAATCCCTTTATCATCTTAAACATTTTGGTGTACATATTCACTACTTTCAGTTCAGTCGCCATTATTGTTTGTAGAACATTTAGAAATATTTACGACACTAGGGCAATTTCTTGTTTGTATAATAGTTTAGTCAGATCGTTTTTGGAGTACAATAGTGTAATATGGTCAACTTCTTATGTAAGTCATCAACAAAGGATTGAAAATGTACAAAATAAATTTGCAAAGTTTTTATTGTACAGGCATAGGTTTTCTTACAAGGACGTGTCTAATTCAACTAGAATCCAGCTGTTGGGGTTAAAATCATTTAAAAAAACGCAGGCAGGAGGCAATGGCGATTTTCTTGTACAAATTGTTGAACAACATGATTAGTTGTAATGGTTTGGTTGAATCTATTAATTTCCGTATTCCGACTAGAGCCACTCGAGCTCGGCAACTTTTTTATGAAAATAGACACCGAACTAATTACGGATTAAGCAGCTTTGTTGATTGACTTTTAAAAAGTTATAATGACAATTACACCGAGACTGAATTATCTTCTGTAAGTTTAGTTAGTTTTAAGAGAGCAATAGCTGGTTGTTTTTAGTTTTAAATTGTATGTTTATGTTCTTTTATTTTATTTTATTAAATGACGTATAATATTTTGTAGTTTTCAAGTTTTGTTGTACCATTTGGAAATTTTGATTTCTGTAGAATACATGAAAATTGAAATAAATTATTCGTTTTTATACTTAAATAGTATTTAGTATAGTTTTTGTAATAATTTATTACATACTATTTAAAGACCTGGTGTTCCATTCATAGATCTTTCTATCGATCACCGGCACCACAGCTCAGGTATGACAGTATAAGAATAAAAGAGATAGGTATAAACGTGGGGTTAGTCACAGGGTACGCGTGCGACAACTTACACCAAGCAGAACCATCTCACTGTGAAAGGTCCAATATTAAAATGTAGAAAATATTGATTTTGAAGCCCGAAAAACACACAATTTGTAATAGGTGGTGTCACAGACGAATCTATGTTGCCAAATGTATTCATATAATTCGTTTTTACGTAAAATTGAACTGTTAGTATTTAAAAATTAGAATTTGTCTTTTAAAAGGATCGATAATATTAAGTAAAGGTTTTTATTGTTTTTTTTTGACCAGTAAAAATACTTTAATGTAATATAGTCGTTATTTTAGAGACACACATTCTAGAACTTTGAAACTTGTTATAAAAGGATGTAAAAGTGTTTAGCCTACAAATATTAATTTTCTTTTTAGTTTTTATATACAAATAGTATCCTAATAAGCATAAGAACCATTTTAGGTTTATGTGGGTTATGGGCCTTTCGATGACCGTCTCGTTACAAAACAAACTTCGCAGGGCTGTTCCCAGACGTACGCTTGTAATTCAGGTGATACGCCGAAGTTTGGTCCTCATATTTTTGGGGATTGTTGTAAATTCAAGCCAGCATACAAAAACTATCGCCGAACTAAGACTCCCTGGAGTTTTACAGAGATTGGGAATATGTTATTTGATTGTAGGATTATTGGAAGTTGGATTTACTAAAAGAGTGGAAATTGAGGTAAATTATGAGCCAGCTAAGATTGATTTTTTTTTGTGTAACTTGAATTATTTGAAAAGATATTAATATTTTATTATTAAACTTTTAAAAAATCTGGTTTTCAGTAATCGTTTTGTAAATTTAGTAAATAATAGATTTTTCTATTTAAATGTCTAAAAGTAAGTTTACCCATACAATATTGAAGATGTTTTGTATTCTTAACAAAATAATTTTTAACAAAATAATTTTTAAAAGCTGCATAAGAAATGACGCAGAACAATTTAGGTGGTCGGTAATGTTTTTGTTTTGATACATTTTCCACCTTCTTAAGTTATTTTTAGGATTTTTCCCCATGGGTATCATACCAATTATAGCCTTAGTTTTACTAAAATTTATTATAAGTATTAAAACAAGTTAGTATATTAACAAAAATCATATGAAAACTTTAGAGATAATTTTTTAAGCATGTTATGGCCACCAGGGAAAAAAGATAAAAATATCTTACAGTAGTTATACAATTACTCGTCATTAAAACCAAGGCTTTAAAAATTACCCATATTCAGGGGTTGAAAATTTTAGAAAAACGGAAAAATTATATTATATCAAATATGAACATATTTTTTTTCCATCATAATAAATAAGGAATTTATTAGGGTTAAAAAAATTTCTTAATGTTTGGGGGATGAGGATGCGTTATCATAGGTCCATTATGCAAAAAAAGTAGGGGGTGTCTTTACCCTTCGTATTGTTTTTTTTTTCTTATCAAAACCAACAAGAAATAGTTTTTTAAGAAGTGTTATTTATTTTTCACTTTTTGCTGATGATTTTAACCCTTAAAGGGCGTAAGGGTTAATATATTATATATATATATTATAATATAATATATATATATATATATATATATATATATATATATATATATATATATATATATATTATATATATATATATAATATATAATATATATATATATATATATATATATATATATATATATATATAATTTATATTTTGGGATTTTTCACATTTATTTTGAAATTAAATTATTTAATATTGTTTAATTACTGGTGGTGAAGAATATATGTTAATGGCTCAGAAAGCAAATAATCAAATGACTTTAATGGTTCCTTTATTATTCAAATTGTTTGTATACCCTGTACATATTTTACAGATTTACAACAAAGTATTTTCTTACAGAATGTCTCGTGCGTCTCGGACGTCATCCAAGCCTGGCCTCAGTGGCTTTTCGTTTCAATGCTAGTGACAATTCATACCTGGCTTATATTTTTGGTTGATGTTCCTGGTTGTGGTAAAGGATACTTAGGTAATCTATTACAGTCCATACAAATTATTAAGAGGTGTATTTTTCCCATGTGCATAATAATTTTACAATGACAGTTTATATAATATAATAGTTCAGTTTTATGTAAATAAAACATATGTTATTTATATATTTATTTATTAGGCCCAGGAGGTCTGGACGATGGAGGAAAATTCTTTAATTGTACTGGAGGCGTTACTGGATATGTAGATCGGGAATTTTTTGGAGAACACATGTACAAAACACCTCCGTGCCAAAAAGTTTATGAAAATACCGTTTATTTCGACCCAGAAGGTATGAAAACTCCTTAATAGCCGCCTCTTCCACCGAATTGGTTGGTGAATAAAAAGAGATGAAAATCCGTAATAATTTTGTTTAAAATTCATAAACAAAACTCCATAAACTATGGAAAGCACTTTTAAAAAATTGATAGACTAAGTAACGTTTCAAAAAATCTGGACACTAACTAGCATTCTTGATGTCTACATTTTTAAAATTCATATTGATTTTTCATTTACTATTCTGTATTATTCTCTTATATTTTATTATTTTTTATTTAGTATATTAAGACAATAATAGACCTATTGTGTGATAAATATTGTAATATACAGGGTGTCCAGAAGTAATGGGACACAGAGCAACAGCAGATTCCTTAGGTCGAAATAATGCAATTAGTAGAGATGAGCAAAGCTGCGATTTTTCAATCGCAATCTAAACTGTGATTGCGAGTCTTTAATCGCTGCGACTGTAACCTGCGATTGCGATTTTAATTTTTAAAATTGGTAAACGACGACGATGGCGATAAATTGCGTTAGTTGTTAGTTTTTACACCATTGGCTTCGACTCCATGTGTCTTTTAAAATTTGTAGTGCTTGTTTTGTATGATATTTTTGCTGCACATATATTGCACTTTGCATAATTGTCATCAATTTGCGAAAAAAGTTCCACAGATAACTTATTTTTTTTTTGAACATAGTTTGTAATTAAACTACCAAAAATTTTAAAAAATTAAAAATAAAAAAAGGATCTAATGCTGATAAGTTCAAACGCTCTAAGTTTTTAAACAGTATACCTAATATATTACTAACCTAACAAAACAAGTAATGCACCCGCTCGCATTAAAATAATAAAGATTAAAGGCCGATTGGATAACAAACGTAAATGCTGGCTCAGACTTACAGATTATTTACATTTTCTTTAGGGGAACGGCGCGAGTTGCGACAAATCGCAATCGCAGCATGTTAGAGGATCCGGCGTCTAGCGCCGAGAAGAACTCTCGGCCTCGGGGCCAGCATTTGTAAAACACAGCGATTTGCATGTTTCTTTAATGCGATGTTGGTTGTCTAAAAAGTTAAACTCGTCTGATCGCCAATGATTCAATCGCAGTTTACAAAGAAGAGTGATCGCAGGTTGCGATTGCGAGTTTAAAATCGCTGCGATTAAATCGCAGTTCGCGATTTTTTGCTCATCTCTAGCAATTAGCGTAACCTTGCCTTATCCCAAAGTTGATAATAACTAAGATACAGGGTGTCAAATTTTTAATTTTCTCATTTTTTCATAATAATCCCTTAACTTAATGACATAGCAGTACATTTTTGGAATTTTTTAAAATTCTATAAATTTTAATTTTAGGAATTTTGGGCACTCTAACTTCAATACTCACAGTATATATGGGAGTTCAAGCAGGTAGAACGCTGAATACCTTCGTAAATGTAAAAGCTAAGACTATTAGGTGGCTTATATGGGGCATTGTCACGGTAAGAATTTTTTTTATGAGTTTTTATCAGTAAGGACTTAGTATTATAATTTTAATAACTTCTACTATCAAATAAACCACTACTTATACAGGACGTTTCTTAAAGATATGCGAATTTTTAAGGGTGTGCTTCTACATAGAAAGTTAAAATACTTTGCTTTATAAACTTTATGAACAAAATACACTGTGTTAAAATTTAGGAAAAAAAAGAAATTAGTTAATATTTCCAAACCATTTTCGAAACCAACCAGTTTTCGAAAATATAAATTATTTCTATTTCCTTAAATTTTAACACCTTTTATTTTTATATTAAAACTTTTTTGAACCCTATAGTTTATTAAGCAAACCATCTAATTTTTTTCATGTATAATCACTCTTAATATTCGCATATCATTAAGGAACACCTTAAAGAAAAAAAATAAAAATCCAAATTTGTTATTAAAATGTTTTTTTTTACACATTTTTAATTTAATTTATCTCTAGATATATAAACTACAATTTTCTCAGCACTGCATTTTTAAAACTTAGCTAACTTATTATTGAACTTGTTGTTTTTCACCTCTAAAAGCCCCCACAGACCGTTCTTTTGAAGCAGTTTTAATCGTGGCGACCAAAAGCATTGATTAACATTGTCAGTATGTGGGCGAAAACCGAACATAACACCGTCGGTGAAAATTTTTGGCCTCGCTTGAAATCTTAATGGTCTTCATTTAAAAACGAAGTGTGTGGTGTAGAACGTTTTTAATCGTCATTCTTTGTAACAAATAAACACGCTTCATTTACGTTTTTCGGTGAACGACTGCAGCTTTCGGTGATTAAGACGGTTTAAAATTAAATTAAGTGTAGGGAAATGAAAGTTTTAATCGTCCGACTGAGCAGTCTTAATCGGCGATTAAAAAGGTTTAAAAGAACGATAGTCTGTAGGGACCTTAAGATCCGAATTAGTAAAGACCTTTATCCATCTGCCAACCGAACAAAAACTATTTTTTATTATGTATGAAGTTTTGGACAATACTGTATCTGATCACTCTGCTCTTGTAGGTTATGCGAAACATGCTATTTTAAGTCCAAGCAATTGATTTCATATAAAACACTCCTTAAATGAGCCAACATTTAAAATTTTAGGATGTTAATGATTTAATAATCATTTTAATTTGTTTAGTGTGCTCTAAACATAGTTATAAATTAAAACTGTTTTATATCCTCTTGTGTATAAGAAAGCGGAGATTACGATCATATAATTGATTTTGTTACAGGGGTTATTGCCAGTTGGGATTTTATTTTTTTAAATTTTAGTTCTAAAAAGTACATAATTATGTCGAAGTATATTGTCTAAAAGTGTCAAATTGATCCGGTAAATATTTTCAAAGATATACGCATATTTGTAAGGACCTTTTTCAGCGTGTTACCTCGAAACTATGTTTTCAATGTCGGTGAGCATGATTTCTCCAAAACGGCTTGACTGATCAGGTTCAAAATTTTACACAATCTTCTTAGACATATTCCCCAGGTAATAATCAAAGGAATAAGATTTCTAAAAATGATTTCGATTTTTTTTAATTGGTTTTAAAAAAATTGAAATTGGAAATTTCTTCGAACATCGCATTTTTTTTTGAGAAGCCGGATTTTTTATTTTGGATTTTATGAGCTTCTAAGATCCCAAAAATAATTATGTATCGCACTTATTCGGAAAATTTATATTAATGGCAATTTCCATGAGAAATAAAATTTATTTTGTTATATCTATTCAAATAGAGTCATAAAAAAATAAAAATGAAGTCGCAGATATTCGGTTTTTTCCAAAAGTCTTCGAAAGTATTCGGAATTTTTAAACTTTTAGGGTGGCATTTTGATCAGCATCAAAATGCGCAACTTTGCCTCCTTTTAACCAACCTCGTGTCTCTTCAAGTTTTCGAGATCCCAATGATGAGGCTCCACACCCTGTACAGGGTCTTTGATTATATTTATGTGGCTTCTATATATTTATAAAAATTGTAGGATTTTTTCCATATTATCTTTTAAAATTATCAGTAAAAAAATATCGCAATAAAAAAATGATAAAATATAGGCAACTTTAACTTTTTTAAATGAAACACTCTGTATATTATGCGCTACAACGAAAGATCTTTTTTTTTCTGATTTCAAATATATATACATTGATGATATTTGGATAAACCATTTTTAAGATATTTAAGGTTAAATTATTAATAAATTACAAAAAAGTTTCATATTAGTATCAAGAAAGCCATGGAAACAATAAAATTGTTTTGTTGCTGAATTTGGTGAGGGGTTTCGACCAATAACGTTTATTTTTGTGATTAAACATTCCTGCTAAAGTGAAGGAAGACTTGTCGGTGAATAGAATTTTATTTAAAAACTTTGGATCCTGCATAAGCCTGCATAAGCCTACCTATTTTCAATGCATACTTAGGTCGGTCCTGCATGTTTTGTTCAGGAAGATTCTGAACGGACATAAATTTATAAGGATAAAATTTGTAAAATTTTAAGGTTAAATAAATTTTATATTCTGTTTTATTAAGTTCAGATGCCGCATCCAAGATTGATATTTCAGGATTTTCTAAAATTATTAAAGGTAGTTAGTGCTAGTCCAATAGAAACAGTATAATAATTATCCTGAAAAAACGAGGATATTCAAAACTTTGTTTTCATTTCGTGCTGAAATCCTTTTCATTTTAAAGCTTTTTCGTTCAATAAACTTTCTTACTATGTATTTAATAGTATCTATAGATGGTACCCGTTGTTAAGGATATAATAAGTAATATTTCCTTTGCACTGTCGTCACATTATTATTGTTACCATAAAAAAGACGCATAATAGCGATTTTTTTCTTCTGAATAGTCCATCGACAAAAAAGCAATAAAAACTACTTGTTATAGTTAAAATAAAAAATTTCGACTTTTTACAATATAAATACGTTAAATTTACTAAAACAAGTTTATTGTTTTCATAGCTTTCTTGATACTAATATGATTTTTTTTTAATTTATTTATATTTTAAGCTTAAATATCTCAAAAATGGTTTATCCAAATATCATCAATGTATATATATTTGAAATCAGAAAAAAAGATCTTTCATTGTAGCGCATAATATACAGGGTGTTCCATTTAAAAAAGTTGAAGTTGTCTATATTTCTCCATTTTTTTATTGCGATATTTTTTTACTGATAACTTCAAAAGATAATATGGAAAAAAACGTACAATTTTTATATAAAACATTTTTTTCTGTCTTCAAAAATAAAGGCTCCAGAAGCCACGTAAATATAATCAAAGACCCTGTACAGGGATTATCAAAAATGTTTCTATTTTTTTAAATAGTCATAGCCTTGACTATATTTTTAGGCAACCCATTGGCGATACTTTTATTTACATATTCTTTTTTTAAAAAAAATCCGGTTGGCAGATAGGTGAAGGTCGACCCTAATTAGGATCTCATACTAAGAATGCTAAAATTAATTTTAAATTATGTTTAGGGCTTAGTAGGTGGCAGCCTGTGCGCCTTTAAATGGAACGATGGACCCATTCCGCTAAACAAGCAGCTATGGTCCCTTTCTTATGCTTTGGTCACCAGCAGTATGGCATTTATAATCCACACTTTCTTGTTTGTTATGGTGGATATCTTACGAAAATGGGGAGGCCGGCCTTTCTTCTATCCAGGAATGAATGCCATAGTTCTTTACGTCGGTCACGAATTATTTAGGCATACTTTTCCCTTTGGCTGGGTACCAACGGTTGAGACTCATGGAGCTTACTTATTTATGAATTTGTGGGGTACAGGTTTATGGGTTGCCATAGCAATATATTTATACAAACATGATATTTTCTTCACTATATAGTTTTTTTTAATTAAAGGTTGTATTATTATTAAATTTATTGGGTTAGAATTAGTGTCATGTATACACTTTTTTGTTTAAGTAAACGTAGAAACGTAGGCGGAAAATAGTAGGGACTGGCCCATGTTGCCAAATAGACATAAAATAGTTAGTTTTAGAAAACCCAGCAAAATTTCAGGCAATGGATTTTAATAAATTATAATAAAATAAAATTAGGGGATGAGGAGGCAACACAAAAGTTATTTCCCTTCTGGTCTCTCTTTAAATAATGCTTACTAATTCTATTCCATTAAATTTGATGTGTTACCCTTTTATTTCGGGTACACGAATATTTTAAAATGAAAGTTGTAACAGCACTGTTATTTAGTATTCTTTTATGAAGGCACGTAGAGAAATCTATTATTCTATATTTAGTGATATTTACTTTTTAGAGCCCAATAATGTCGAGGTTTTATAATTATACTTTTGTAATGTATTCTCGAATTTACAAAATGCTCTGCTTATGTTAGTAATACAGGGTGCGGCAGCATAAATTCCTTTCTTTAAAACTTAATAAAACGCATTGTATGAATCAGAAAGTTTTAATTTGGTTTTTACAATGTTGGTACATACCTAAAGTTTTGTTTTACATAGCATTGAAGAGCAAACCAGGTAGGTGACGTCCCCCATTCTCAATACATTGAGTAAACCGATTTCTGGCGCTTCTCATGACTCTTTCAAGCATAGCAGGCGTTATGTTGGCAATTTCTTCCTGGATGTTGTTCTTTAAATCTTGAAGGTTCCTTGGACGGTTCACATAAACACGGGAATTCAAAAAACTTCATAGAAAAAAAACACAAGCGGATAAATCGGGAGATCGTGCCGGCCTTTTCAAATCGCCTCTGATCGAGATAAGGCGTTCTGGAAAGTGTTCCCTTAAAACAGCCATCGATGCTCTTGCGGTGTGTGCCGTTACACCGTCTTGTTGGAACCAAATGACCCCCAAGTCCAACTCATCTAGCCGTGATGAGTGAAACTGCGACTTCATTTTCCTCAAAGAACCAGGGACCAATCATTGCAGCTGAGGAAATTGCACACCACACTGTAACTTTAGGTGAATGCAATGGTGTTTTTTGAAATACCGTGTTTATGTCCTTATGTGAACCAATCAAGATTTAAAGAACAACATTCAGGAATAAATTGCCAACATAACGCCTGCTATGCTTGAAAGTCATGGGAAGCGCCAGAAATCGGTTTACTCAATGTATCGAGAATGGGGGACGTCACCTACGTGATTTGCTACTCAAAGCTATGTAAAACAAAACTTTAGGTATGTACCAACATTGTAAAAACCAAATTAAAACTTTCTGATTCATACAATGCATTTTATTAAGTTTTGAAAAAAGAAAGTTATGCTGCCGCATCCTGCATATGCCATTTTGTTTAACTCAAGGATGATTTAAAAACGATTTGCCTTTCAGCTTCCAGAAAAAAAACTTTCTAATAAAATAAAAAAAATAATAACTAAAAAGTCTTTGTAGTCTTGATGTAACAACTTTCTGGTTTTGATTGTACATTGTTATATTTATTTCATTTATAACTGTTTTTTTTAAAGATCTGTTATTTTAAGTCAGTTTTGCTGATATCACAATTATTAGAGAACTACATAACTAAACATACCTCCCTAATTCAGATGTTGCAACTAACCTGCTGTATATTTTTAAGAAAACTATATATGTTTAGGATGTTTTACAGAGATTGTGGGCGGAGTAGTTTTTTTGAGAAGTTATTTTTACTTTACATTTTGGGCTAAAAAAGGATTAAGGAGTTTCAGGATTTTAGACGCCACGTTGTGTTATGTTTGTATGTATATTTGTATATACACCAATATTGTTGAGGTAGTAGCTTTAGGGTGAAATCTTGAAACTTTCCTCTCTATATTATAGTTTTATTGCATAGTTCTAGTTATTAAATATGTAACCTTAAAATTTCAAGTTATATAAGCAATGGTAATTAACGCTAAGCATTGTAAAAAAATAAATTTGATTTTTTTTTAGAAATTTAACTACATATTTTGACTGAAATTATTACTTTTAGATACCCATTTGATATTGTGATTAAATTATTTTTAATACCAAATATAATCTTTAGGAAAATTGTGTTTGATTTTTTTATACTACCTAAAGAAATATATGCCAACAATTTTTGTATATGGTATTTTTTTGGAACACTGATCACGAATCTCAAAGAATTTTTAGCCGGAAACGTTTCGTTTTTAAGATCATGAAACTTAAAATTGAAACTAACCCAACAATATTCTTGATTTTAACACTAAATTGGCACACAATATTTTATAAACAGCTTTCAGAAACTTTTTTATGTATATTTTACACCTTTTTTTCATTAAATTGCGAAGTTTCACTTTTAAACGCCGGGGCCATGTTTGCTGAAAAATTCACTAGTGTATACATGGCTATGGCATTTGAAAGTGAAGGTTTACATTTAAATGGAAAAAAGGTATAAAATATTCATGAAAACAAGTTTTTAAAAGGTGTTTATAAAATATCGTGTGCCCATTTTGTGTACAAAAAAGAGGAGTAATAAAAATGAAGTTAATTCGATTTTCAAGTTTTTGACTAAAAATTCTTGGTCAAAATCGGCGTTGCCACCTGATACCTCAAGGGACCGTATCCTGTCAGGAAGTTGGTAAATATCCTGAGTTCGTTTTCTTGAAGTTCTAATACCTTCTTGGTATACTTAGGCGATTGTGAGATGAATCTCTTCTCCCGTTTTCGTCCTGGAGCGTCGTTTCAGTGAATATCCTTTTCCTTTTTTTTCCAATTTCTGAGTTCTTCCATAGGTGATATCTAGTTGTGCCGCAGAAAGGTTCCAGTCCGTAAAACGGGACTTAATGCATCGAAATTAGGCGAACTACCGAAAATTCTATGGTATTAAATGCGGTAATAATTGGTTTTAAATAATACTACCTGGTGGTAACTTTGACATAAATCATATAAATAAGACGTCAGTCAACGGTACTCGCCTAAATGTAGTGGTAGTAAATACAGACTTCTTTTGATTATAATTGGTTCAACGCCTAAATTCTAATGGAGTTGTACTTCATAGGACGGACGCAAATTTTAAATCACAGGACATTGGGGGCTTGATGATAAAATGAGCGGGGAGGTTGGTGAAATTTTTACACTACAAGCTGCGGACAGTTTAAATTGCTGATTGTATTTAGAGATGACAACCAAATACCATTTGATTAAAAATTAAAAGTGTGTCCTGTGTGAGTTTTCTAAATATTTTTATTTTATTTTTTGTATTTCAATTTTCCTTATACTGTTTGATATTAAATGTTTGGTATATCACCAGTCCACAGGGACCAAACATTAGACCTTATAGACTATCATCTTTCTAATTATTTTAAACTTTCAATTATTGTGGCATATAGTCATTCTATGAATCTTATAAATCATTAACTTACTGCAAAGTCAAAACCTCTTACATATTTTGTTATTAATTTTGATAAAGATTTTAAGGGATTTATATTATAAAAATATTTATTAATTTTTAACTCTGTTGGCGATTTCTGTCTCCACTTAATGGTATTCCTACTCTTCCTAAAGGAAGTATTACACCCTGGGCTAGGGATGCGCGATGTTCATCGATGGTATAAAAACATCGATGGTTGGTTGATCGATGATTGATGTTTTGCCATCGATGGTCGGGTCTCGAAAACATCGATGATAATATCAATGTTGCCTTCTAACCAGTGGCGGCTCGTGGGTTAAAAAATAAGGGGTTGCAATTCTAATGGTTCTTTAAAAAAATAAATAAATAACCACAATAAACTTAATGTAAATAAATAGACATACAAAAACCGTAATAAAAATCATACAAGTAGCTACATATGTTACACTTATAACCAAAATAACAAATTATACTTCAATAAATCGTAAATCAGCCTGCGAGATAAATAAAGGTTTGCACTGGAACTGCAAACCGCATGCCGCTTTTGAGACTAAATTCAGCGCCCAATGCCAAGATAGGCAACTCCATATACTTAGCGTACTCGTAATGAATCCAATTGGGTTTGCATTTTGATTGCAACCATCGCATCGGCATCGGCTTCTAGGATGCGACGCGACGCGAGGCGTTATTAAGTTAATGATATTTTAGCGAAAGCAGTCAAGTTTTTTAATAATTTGGCTGTTATTTCGAGATAACATTAATAAAAAAATAAATACAGATGTTCGAATAAATTTTTAAAAAATCTGTAACTATGTAATGATTAATATATATATTTTTAAAATTTTATTTTAAACCTTTTTTGGGGGTGGCGCAAACCTAAGGAGGAGCCGCCACTGCTTCTAACATAGATATTTTTTGCAAAGGTAAAAAAAATAACAATGTTTTAAAAACAAATAAACTTAGGGATATACTAAAAATTTTTATGATGTGTTTTTTTTTGTTATCCAAAGTTTGGTAAAGACATAAAGGTTTTGCCCATTTATTTATAAATAAATGATAATTAAATGTTATATAAGATTTTTAATTTTAAACATATGTTTAAAACTGCTTTAAGCGAACTGAATCTCGCACTTTATTTATACATACTACCTGCAATTTTGTATAAAAACTAAGACCTATATTATTAGAATTAATATTATTAGACAAAATTAATATAATTATTATTATTAATTATATTATGTAATTAATTAATATAATTCAATATTATTATTTATTAGACAAAAATAAGTAGCCACCCCTGATAATGAATCTTCCTTAATTCCGAGCCAACCCGCACTCCGCTAAAAGATCATAGTGACGCGGCTCTTTTGGCAGCGTCTATGGAGTCGGCGGTACGCTATGGATGCTAATAGCCCATGAACGAACCATCGCATCGTACCATCGATGTTAGAAAAACATCGATGTTGTATGTTCAATATATCATTACCATCGATGGTCAGGTTTCGATGTTGCCATTGACGTTTAACATTGATGTTTGGCTTCGATGTCGCATCCCTACCCTGGGCCCTATCTTCTATTTTAGAAAGAAATTTTAGGATGAAAATTTAGATTTAATTCAATGTTTTCCACTGGCTGGCAGACAATAACCTAAATGAATATAATATGTAAATATACCTTTGACCAACAAATATATTCCTACTTTTTTTTCTAATACTGTAAAAAATATATTTTTTTATGCACAAAAAATACAAGTCTCTCTATAGGGAAATGTAGACTTAACATACTTTTCTGTTTGGTTTTATATGGGTGGTAACAAATCTCAAGGTAAAGTATTTTAACAAAACTGATTTAATATTCTATTGCAAATATATAAAATCAAATACACAATTAAAAAAAAAATCATTTATTTATAAAATGTTCAATTAAACCCTTAAATATTTTGAACTCCTAAAATTTGATTTCAAAACATTTTTAGCACAGCCATAGCATTTAAAAAGGCAAAATATTGATAAAGGCAATATAACCAAAACTAGATAGACAAACAAATGTTCAAACCGGGATGGAGACCACAATATTGTGAATTTCAATTCATTGTTTTCTAAAAATGAAAAATATATTATTATTTGTATTCTAAGCTTTTTCAGAACAAATATCTTTATAATTATACACCAATACTTTCATATGAATGTTTACCTATTATAGCATATCCATAACCAATTTTTTTTGTTCCCATTCTGTAACTACATGTTGGAATCATTATTTCATACATATCTGTCACACCAAGAGTATACTCATAAACCTGAACATTATCAGGTGTTACTGGAATAATATGAAAATCTTGATGAAGTAAAGCATCGGTGCTGATTATCATAGACTTATGGTCATGGGCAGTAAAGAGCAGATGTGGTAACATTTTACTTATTACCTATAAGATAAAAATTTTTATTTTATAATTTAAAAAATTTATAATTTTAATAATTTATTTAAAAAATTAACAAAAAAAAAACATTAAGAGCCAAACGCAATAAGTAAACTTTATTCAAACCTTTTCTGTGAATTGTGATGGTCGAAACATTAAAGGCACATGACTCAAACCAACAAATATATTACTAGTATCATAAAATTCTCTTTCTTTTTTATATACTGGAATAATAGAGGTTAAACGATTTATTTTAAAAAAAGTTATATTTTTAAATGTATTTAAACTTGGCTGGGAAAAAGCTCGCTCAAATCTTTGTAGCTTTTTTGGAGTTACTTTAGTATCTTCACCTCCAATATCATTGTCTCCAGGCAACCATATATGCTAAAAATTAGAATTAAAACTGTTTCCAAGATCTATTAAAAGGTTTTAACTTACCTTAACATTTTGGAATGTACTGTAAGGGGCCAGAAAGATGTTGAATATCCTTCTTACATACTTGTAAAAATCTTCATCGCTTGCTATATGAGCTTCATCCATTAAATCACCAAGAAAGATAACAACATCTGGTTTTACAAAATGGTAAGCACGATTGTAAGTTACTTTTAAATATCTTAAAAAATTACTTACTTAATAAAGTTTCGTCAATTTAACGCAATGAAAGATTACCTGTCACTATCGAAAATGCTAAATGGGGTAACAGGATGAAAAACTTCATTTAGATTACCAATAATTTGTGGATCAGCAACAAGTAAAATTTTTGTACATTCCTTGTAATTCTTGCATGTCACGGGAATCCAGTTCTTAGTGTTAAGTTCATAAATTAAAAATTCCGCATAGAAAGTGTAGGATAATGTTAAAATTGTCCAAAAACTTAGAAACAGCTTTTTCTTGGATAACCTAAAAGAAATCCATAATGAAACATTTTCTAATACGGTACTGATTTTCTACCTTAACATTTTCAAGTTTTGTGCTAAATCGTCATGCTATAGCTTTTAGAAATGTTTTTTAGCATAACTACATTTTCCTTGCAATAATATCTAAAAACTACAAAAAAAACAAAAACATCTCTTTAACAGCTGTATGGCTTTGCCCAAGGGTGATAAACTTAACAGGAGTGCGTCCATTTTAGCCATATCGGCAATTTTAATTCAATTCTGTATTTGTGACGTAACGTTTCCTGATTTGTTTGTTTACAAGTAGAAAAGTCTTAATTTTTAAAATATTTACATACAGTTTAATATAATGCATATCTAAAATATTTTTAAGTTGTATATTTAACAGTATTAATAAAACAAATCTAGCTTATGGGAAACTTGTGACGTCTAAACATAACCTATATCTGCGGACAAATAGTAAAATCGAGCACTCCTTGTTAAGTTTATCTCTTGAGTTAGTTTGAGTCACAAGTTTGCCGCATAAGTAGATTTGTTTTATTAATACTGTTAAATATTCAATTTTTAAAAACTATTTTAGATATGCACTTATTATTAGAATGTAATGTATATATTTTAAATTAAGACTTTATACTACTTGTAAACAAAACAAACAGAAACGATTACTCACAAATACCGAATTGACATTTAAATTGCCGTATATGGGCTTAAATGGGATCGAGACTCTTGTTAAGTTTACTGCATAATAACTATATCTGCGACAAATAAAAATCGAGCACTCCTTGTTAAGTTTATCACCCTTGGGCTTTGCCTGGCTAGTGGCTTTGCTGGGTTGCGTTCATAGATAACCTGTTGCGTTCGATAACTGGTGCGCTTCACAAAACACGAGAGGAGCGCTTGTAAAAATCTTCGAACATGTACCTACTAGAAGCATCCTTGGGCTAGTCGTCCACTGGAAAACGCTTAATATGCTGCTACAATTCTAAGCCCATATAGCAACAAAGAAAATTTGGTTATTTCGTACAGTTATTTATTTTGGATTTATTTTCAATTTTTGTGCTGTTAAACCCTAAAATTGTGGCGGAATCTTATATTTGTTGTCCCAAGGACTTATAATATTTTAATTATATGTGAATAATTGTCTGTCCTACTGCAAAAATATTTTAATAAACGGTTTTTAATGTCGTCTATGACCTTTGGTCAAAAGATTTTTCAGCCGACACCTCCAGATAAAGGTAGCTTTCCTCTCGACCATGAAGGCCTATGTAAAAAATCTATGGTCAAATTTATGCAGTGTTTAGCTCGAGAAAATAATAATAACTCAGCCTGCAGAGAAGAAACCAAGGGTAATAATCTACAATCAGTTAATTACAAGAAATTGCTTTTTTTTAAAGATTATATTATTTAATATAAAAACAAAGATTAAAAAAAATGTCTTACTTTTCTAGAATATTTGGATTGTCGTATGAGAAACAACCTTATGGCAAAAGAGGAATGGTCTAAATTAGGATTTCCAGAAGCCAATACAAGTTCATCTGTTGAGAATCAGAATTAAAAAGATATGGTTAATATTCTTATTGGATGTACTGGCAGTGTCGCCACAATTAAGCTTCCTATTCTAATTACTAATTTGTCGGATACATTTTTAAAAGAAAACACCAATATTAAGGTAACATTTACATTCTGCTGTATTTTCTATTCTTAATTATACCCATTCTTTCTTTTAGATTCGAGTCATAGCAACTGAGCATGCCCAACATTTTTTTAATAAGTCTGATATACCAAGTGACATTGATATTTTCACAGATGATGACGAATGGACTTCATGGAAAAACAGAGGCGATCCTGTTCTACATATTGAACTAGGAAAATGGGCTGATTTATTTTTAATAGCTCCCCTTGATGCTAACTCACTTGCTAAAATTTCAAATGTAAGAATGTCTAATCATTTTAAATATACTATTGTTTTTTACTTTAACTTCTATTTTAAGGGTATCTGTGATAATCTTTTGACATGTACTGTACGAGCTTGGGAAATAGAAAAACCCCTTATATTTTGTCCAGCTATGAATACGAAAATGTATAGGCACCCTCTGACAAATAACCAAATTACTACACTAAAGTCATGGGGTTATTTGGAAATTCCAGTGATAGAAAAAAAGCTTATTTGTGGTGACAGTGGACTTGGTGCAATGGCAGAAGTTTCTGCTATAATTGACACTATTAAGACTATTCTCAATAAGTTGTAGTTACTGTTTTTTAGTTTTTGTAGACCAATAAATATGTTTAACATTTTTAAAAAACAAATAATTCTTTTAAAGTAGTAAGATAGTTAAATGGTAAAAAGGAGAAAGGAATAGGGGAGCTTGTTATTAAACAGTGAAAATTATATATTTTTTTAAAAATTTTTTGGGAATGTATTTTGGTTTTAAGCAACCAACTTGACAGTTGTTTTAAAGGATGATATTCCAATGACAATTGGGCAATGTTTGTTATGCATATTTTTAGTTGTCAATATTATAGGGAATTTAAAAGGAAACTGAGGCATTACCTAGGGCGATGTGCCCACTACAATTCTGAGGAGTGTGATTGGTCTGGGGTGTAATGCAGCGATACATGTACATTTAATTTGTGTTTTATGTTATAACGTAATTGTATATACACTTTTAACTTAAAGGTTCCTATTGTTATACAGCATAATCTGCTTTTAAATGAACAACTTGAAATTTAAATTTTGAATTTGACTCATAAAGGATCATCGAAAAAATATAATAACAAATCACCTTCTTTTAACCAATACATGCGACATAGTACTGCTGTACAACTGCTTGTTATTTGCAGATGATTTGAAATTCTTCACCTCCGACACTGCCGATAGTTATGCTTTACAATCCGATTTAAATCGATTTATAAAATGGTGTGAAGCGAATTCTCTTTCCTTTAATATTGCGAAATGTACTACTATCCATTTCACAAAATCTCTTGCACCCACCCATAATGTCTATAAAATTGGTGACTCAATCCTGAAAACTTCTTCCACAGTAAATGACTTGGGTGTAATTTTTGACGAAGGCTTATCGTTTAACCTTCATATCGACACAATCGTATGCAGAGCATTCAGAATGTTGGGCTTCATCAAGAGAAATTCCCGACACTTCACCTGCACGAAGGCCATTATGTCACTGTATAACTGCTTGGTAAGAAGTGTACTCGAATATTGCTCAGTTATCTGGCAGCCCCGTTATGTTTGCCATATCGATAGGATTGAAAGAGTACAACATAAATTCATTAAATATTTGTTATTTAAATATCGTTTTCCGTATCAAGATGTCTGCTATGAAACTAGATTGCTTCTGTGTGGTATGCAGACGCTGGAGAATAGACGTAGACAAGCTCTCCTCTTGTTTCTTTATAAACTGGTTAATGGGATGATTCACTGTAGTGATCTGCTGAGTATGGTGGATTTCTTGGTTCCCAGGCGTCGAACTCGTCACACCTCCCTCTTCTTCGTGAAAGGACATAGGACCAATTATGGTCAAAACACGTTTATTGACCGCATGTGTCAAAATTATAACTTATTTTATCACAATTGTGACATCTGCAATATTGGTCTGTATTCTCTTAAGAGATGGCTAAGGTTTGGCGACGTCTGATTTAAGATTAAATTTTTAAACCCTTAATCGAGTATTTACTTAATGGAACTATTGTATGTAGTGCAGTTACAAGTATTGTAAGCTTTTTTATTTTGTATGTATTTTTAAGTTTTTTTATGTTTTGTATGTTATTTCCTTTTTATATTAATTTTTGTACCATTTAGGGATTTATCCCTGTAGGGTACTTTACTGTAAATAAATAAATAAATAAATAGTCTAGGCCGAATCGGCGCATGAATACCGAAAACTATTCCACCTCAATTTTTTTATACTATTCTCTTTATATTGCCCTACTGATAATATAAATGCATGTTGCCAGGGGGCCACCTGGTGCCATATTGTTTAAACAATTGCAAGGAATTGTTATTTCCCAACCTGATATTTTTTTAAATATTCTTTATTGAAATACAAATGAAAAAGGTCCTATGACTTTTTATGATAAAATAATATTTTTGGAGATATACATTTTTAATGGTTCGAAAAATCTCAAATATGGGTACTTTTGACCCATGAAAAATATATAAAAAAAAAAAAAAATAAGAAATATATTTTTTATTCTTTATACAATGACTAGCAATATCTTAAATTGAGATTTGAATTTTTGTTTTTTAATTGTTTATTAAGCGCGCTCAGAAGCTTTAATAACTTTTGTAAAATTGATTTCAGAAAAAAAAAACTTATAAAAACAAATTGCAGATAATTTAATTAGTAATAACATTGCTCTCTTTAACAATTTTGATATAAAATTAATAGTTTTTAAGATAAAGGATAAATAATGATTTAGGACACAGAGGCCGATGCAGCGTTTGAGTCAGGAAAATGGCGAAACTTAAAGGTAAGGGACGCATACTTGTGAGAGCGCTTTAATAAACAATTAAAAGACAGATATAAACAATTAAAAAAAAATAATTTAGGATATTAATAACTATTGTATAAAGAATGAAAAAACATATTTTTTATATTTTATTCTTTTTTTAATATATTTTTCATGGGTCAAAAGTAACCAAATTTGAGATTTTTCGAACTTTTAAAAATTCATATCTCCAAAAATATTGACTTTATCTTAAAAAGTCATAGGCCCTTTTTTATTTGTATTTCAATAAAAAATATTAAAAACAATTTCTGTTTAAACAATATGGCACCAGGTGGCCCCCTGGCAATATGCATTTATATTATCAGTGGGGCAATTTAAAGCGGATCTTATAAAAAAAATTGAGGTCGAATAGTTTTTGGTACCCATGCGCCTATTCGTCCTAGATTAGATTAGATTAGATTATTTGAGCGGAGATGGCGAAAAATGACCTCCACCACTGCAACCTTACCAGATTTATTGTGGTTTCTCCTATCGTTCTTTAGAGTACCTTGTCCAAGCCCGTCTTCTTAACTAGACTCCAGAGTCTCGACACTGGCCACTCCATATAACTTGCCGGTTTTGGCTTCTCCTCCCCAAGCCTAGTAAACCTAAGCCTGCATAGTGCTTCGCAATGGCACCACACATGTAAGGCTGTTTCTTCAGCCTCCTGGCAGAACCTACACAGGCTATCCTCCACCAGGTTTATTCTTTCCAGGTGCTTGTTGAGTTTACAATGTCCTGTTAGTTGACCTACCGTTATCCTTACGACCTTACGGCTGTGGCTCAGTAGGTCCGATGTAAACTTGGCCGAGCGGGTCTTAATGAACTGCTTTGCCTGTCGTTGTCCCGGTGTTTGTACCCACCAGCTTTGAAACTGTCTGTCTACCCAACTCTTAATAGATGCTTTGAAGAGACCTGCCGAGATACCGCAGAATGGCTCCGGGCCTATCATTTCCGCGGCTGATCCTCTTTTGGCTAGGTCGTCGGCCTCTTCGTTGCCTGGATGGCCCTCGTGGCCTGGTACCCAGGCTACCGTAAGTTTGTTTCCCAAGCCGACTTTTTCCAGGGCCTTTATACAGTCCCCGACTAGTTTGGAATTAACTTTTGGGAAACTGATGGCCTTCAGGGCCGCTTGGCTATCTGAGTAAATGACGATATTTTTTCCTTTACTCCCTTTTTCTTTAATCCTCACGGCGCAATGCACTATTGCTGCGATTTCCGCTTGGAAAACCGTGGCGTGCTGACCGAGACATATAAGATTACCTTTTCTCTAGGCTTATCTCCATAGATGCCAGCTCCTACACCCTTGTTGGTCTTGGAGCCATCTGTATACCAGATATGATCGGCTTTGATTGGAGGGCCTCCCTTCCAGTCCTCCCTATCTGGTATGACAATACGAAAGTGTCTATTGAAGATGAAACGAGGGGTTATCCTGTCTGAGGGCATCTCAAACAATGAGCTGACCTCTTGGTACTCCTCTATTTCCCATCTTGGAGTCCTTCGGTGTTCTATAATTGAACTTTGACCTCCTTTGAGCCTATAGAGTACCGCCCTTTACTTGCCCCTGTATGTAGATGTGGAGTGGCGGCAGGTTTAGCAGCACTTCTAGGGCTGCGGTTGGAGTTGTTCTCATAGCTCCCGTGATTCATACGCATGCTAGCCTTTGCACACTTTGAAGTTGTCTGATTGCTACGGTCTGTGAGACCCTTGCCCCCCAGGAAACTGAACCATAGGTTATCATGGGTCTTATTACCATTTTATACAACCACATGTTCATCTTTGGGTTAAGTCCCCAGCTTTTTCCACAAAGTCTGCGACATCTCCCAAGGGCAATTTTTGCCTTCTGAACAAGTTTGTTGAGGTGTGGTCCCCAGTTCATCTTTTAGTCAAAAGTGACTCCTATATACTTAACCTCTTTTGAGAAGGGGATTTCCACTCCATTGAGCTTTGGACATCTGAGTGCCCTTAGTGCTCTTTTCTTTGTGAAGGGAACAATAACGGTCTTTTGTGGATTAACCGACAGACCTTCCTCCCTGCACCATTCGTCTACGATGTTCAGTGCGTTTTGCGTCCTTTCTGAAACAAAGTCTAAGTGCTTACCTCTAACTACGATGGCTATGTCGTCTGCGTAGCCGAGGTAGTGAAACCTCTCTTTGGCCATTTTTGCCAGAAGGTCGTCGACTAGGATCGCCCAGTATAATGGTGATAGAACGCCTCCTTGTGGGCAGCCCCTCCCCACCTCAGCTTCTATGGTGTCCTCGCCCAAGGTGGATCTAATGACCCTGTTTCTTAGGCTGGCCTCCATCCAGTAGCATATGGTGTGCGGGATGTTCCTTCGTTTAAGAGCCTTCATTAACGATCCTGTTGGAACGTTGTTGAACGCTCCCTCTATGTCTAGAAATGTGCCAAGCGCTATCTCTTTGTCATCGATTGACTTTGTCAGGAGTCTGCTCAGATCGTCCAGAGCGGAGTCCGCAGACTTTTCTGATTGATAGGCATACTGGCGGTCACTTAAAGGGTATAGTGATAGTATGTTATCCCTTATGTATCTATCCACATTTTTTTCCAATGTTTTGAGCAGGAACGAGGATAGACTTGTAGGTCTATATGACTTAGGCGTTTGGTCTGAAATTCTGCCTATCTTTGGCAGGTAGGCTACTGTAGCCTTTTGCCATATTTTTGGTATGAAGCCCCAGGCAATGCATGCTCTGAAAATTTTGCAGAGATGCGGCAGTAATATGGCCATGCCTTTTTGGAGCAGTACCGGGTAGATTTCATCCGGGCCTGGCGACTTGTATGGGTGGAACTCGCCTATGGCCCATTTGATTTTTTCATATGTTACCACTTCCTTTGCCTTATCCCAGTCTTCCTTTAGGGGTCTTCTGGGATTGCGGGCTTGTTTTCTTGGCCGAGGTTGATCAATTATGGTTGATCCTGGAAAGTGGGTGTTAATCAATAGCCCTAGGGTTTCCTTGTTAGTGTTTGTGAAGGGCCCGTCCGTTCTTTTTAGGGGGCCGGGAGCACTCGCAGTACCTTCTCTTGCGAGGACTCTGGATCCTGGCGCATTCCGGGGTTTCTGTGATTTGTTCACAGAACTGTTCCAGGAAATTCTTTTCGCCTTGCGGATCCCTTTGTTGTACTGCGTAAGTTTCGTTTTGTACGTTGCCCAGTCTTGGTTGAGTTTGGCCTTGTTAAATAGCCTTCTCACCTCGGATCTAAGACCCTCTAGGTGACTATTCCACCAGACTGTTTGATTTCTTTGTTGTCTTGTTTGTTCTGGACAGTTTCGTCCTAGACTAACAGACATAGAAGTATTTTCTTAGCTGCTATTTGCCGTCATCTTTTTTTTTGAATTTAACATAGAGAATAACTTTGAGTTTTCTGAAATGTTTTCTAAATTTTATAATAAAACCACAGTGTTGAGCACAATGTGTACATATAATAGATCTATTATAAAGAAACAATTAACAAAATTTAAAAAATATCAAAGTGTAAACAGAAAACAAAATAATCATACATGGTATACAAATACAAAGTCTGTCTGCATGCTGATAGGTAATATAAATATAATTAAAAGATCTTATATTTAAGTTTAGTTTCCTTTGTTTTTTGCCTTGTTTGATAGGTTGACCTCACTGGTGGTAGCATCCTTCTTAAAACAGCCATTTTCTTTTCGAAGATTGCCTGTCTTTCATTATCACTAAAATATAATTCTTCATCGGTTGAGTCTATATCTAGGTAGCTAAGTTCTCCAGCACGATATTTCTAAAACAAAAATAATGATAAACTAGAAAACACCCTTTTTATGTACGCGTTAAGACGTCATAAAATTAATTAATGTATGCTATTTGTCAACTTATTTTAATGTCTTTGCATTTACCCACCTCTTTTATATTAATTGTATTTAAATCACCATTGTACAGGCTGTCCAGTTTTCGTGTGTTTTCATATATCAGCTTCCTTATTATAAAAGATAGAAAGATGGGGTGAGTTGTGGCTGTTCTACTTTTTTAAAAAACTTTTATTGCCGCAAACGAAATTTTTATAGCCCCCTCAGTTTCTGACATACAAGGCGATTTTGAAAATGTGTTATTTTTGACGCTTCCCTATATCTCGATTATTTCGTAACTTATTAATAAGGCAAAAACGAATTATTGAGTTTTTTATGTAGAATTCAGTTGCTTAGTATTTTTCTAAAAAGTTTTGTTTTTAAGTTACTTCCCAAACTAACTACGCTACTGAATTATACATAAAAAACTCTGTAATAATTCATATTCACCTTATTGGTAATCGAGATACAATGGAGCGTCAAAAGTGATACATTTTCAAAATCGCCCTGTATGTAAAAACTGGGGCCTATGAAAATTTCGTTTACGGCAATGAAAGTTTTCCAAAAAAAATAGGACAGTAATCCGCAAACCCCATCTTTCTATCATTTTAATTAAGGAAGCCGATATATAAAAACACACAAAAACTAGATACCCTGTACAACCACGTTCTCAGAAAAATGCTTGCGCAGGAATATAAAATCGCGTAATGTCCAAGGCAGTAGTAGGTCATAATACTTAAGTACGTTTAATAAGAATATCATATGCTTGGCACCACAATCTGACAACAGTGTCTCGCACAATATGTATTCAATCGTGAAAGTTCGTATTAGTTCGTTATGATAGCTGCTTAAATTTAAACATTTAACTGAAAATCTTCTTTCGGTGCCATATCAGGTCCTCCTGATGTTGGCTATCACAATGACGAGCTCTGCTCTGTCTTCGGGACCTAAAGATGCTCTGCCTGAATTTGGTCCACCTCAATATTCCATAACCACGAGGCCTGTCTTCTACCGACCTCTCTAAGGCCTCTATTTTACCCTTTATAATAGGTTGACGGATACGGTAACGATCACCCCTGAGTATGTGACATAGATAGGACACCTTTCGGCATTTAATTGTTATTAGTAGTTCGCGAACGGCGTTTGCTCTATTTAAGACCGCTTTATTTGTCTGCATGGCTACCCATGGAATTCGGAGCATACGTCTATGTAGCCACATTTCAAATGCTTCAAGACGATTGATGGTTGCTGCTTTTAAGGTCCAAATCTCTGCTCCATACAACGGTACAGACCATATGTAACACCTAACCATTCTCTGGCGGAGCTTTACATTTAAATTATTATTACAGAAGAGCGGTCTCATTTTCTGAAAAGTTGCGCGAGCCGACTCGATTCTACACTTGATTTCTTTGTCCGGGTCGAGATGTTCTGTAATGTAACAACCAAGATATTTGAAGTAAGGGACCCTTTTACTCAAAATACGGCGGGATAATACCCTGATATTACCACATATTTCCTCCTAATACCCTATATGCCCCCCTTTCGTGTTTTGTGATTTTCCCATAGTACACCATATTTCCTTGTAAGACCTCATATTTCCCATAACACCCCATATTTTTTCGTAATGCCTAGGACTTTGGTGATTAATTTCTAGGCTTCCTTCCCCCCAGTGGCGGCTCCTCTGTTGGGTCATTTGGTCAATGACCTTCCAATATTTTCGACTAATATTTCTGAACAAAAACGTAATAATGATATAAATAAAAAATATATATATTTTTTTAATCTTTCAAATTTCCCTTTATTAATCTAAGCATATAAACTCGTTGACCGATTACTGGACTCCACAAGCTTCGTGCAGCGATCTCCAGATCGGTGGTTTCGTTCATCGGCAAAAAGCCGGGCTGCCAGCCTGCATTGACCGTATTGTGATAAACGGAGCCAAGTCGAGTATTCCCGATCTAATTTACGATTGGGCGATTTCGGCTGCTTTTCGAAGCAGTGTAATCGCATGGCCTGGGTCAACAGCCGCGAAGAGGAAAATTACGCATTTTCGAGGTGTTTGTTATTCATTTATTTTTGAATTTTCTTTCTTGTTTTTCTTTGGAGTAAACGTCTGTGTGAAATAAAATGCCTAAAATTGAATCCTTCAGTCATGGTTTTTTAACCAAAAATCAGTTAAGCCATGTGCATTTGAAATTTTAACTAATGACTTCTCGAAAGATTGACCACAAGCCGCCACTGCTTTCCCCTCGTTATTAACACTCTAAAACACAATAATTGCACTCTAGTTGTTGGTCTTAGAATCTTTTTCTTTTGTGTTTTGTCTTAAAATTAATAAAAAGGTTGCGTTTTTTTTAATTATTCTATTTTTAATGAACTTTAAAAATAAATATATTTGACAAGTCAAAATATATTCATCATGTTGATTTTACATCTCAAAAATGTGAACCCCACTAATGCACAATTACCGTTATTTATAATGACTAAGGATATTTATTTAGTTATGCAGAGGGTGTATTTAAAAAATATATTGAACTTACAGTATATTTTTGTCTCCTATACTCAATTTCCTTTGTTGACCATTTTATCAACTCAGTGTATACATTTTTAATTACGTGGCATATTTCTCCTATGTCGTCTTTTATAAGAATCGCATTAGATGTCACTTTTAAAAAAATTGGCATGGCTGGCATAGGTTCCCTTTTTATAATCCATTTTTTGTATTTTTTTAAATATCTGAGGGAACAGTAAAAAATAATTTTTTGACTTATATTTAAGAATTGTAATGACGGTTGATAAGAAAACTTTATTTTCTCATTAGTCCATTTTATGATCCTGAGCCCTCGCAAGGTAAAAATTTTGTGTTGCTCACTTGCAAATATATCAAATTTTTGTTTTCTGTGTAATTCTTTCATATCAACTTTATTTTGTTCATGTTGTACGTGTTTTGCTAAAATATATTATAATTATAAGTTTATATACCCAAGCCCAAAATAAAAATAAACGGTTATTGTGCATTAGTGGGGATTCAGCCCAATCATAATTTAAAAAAATACCACGATCGGGATTTTTAAAGATCATCAAAAACAGAATAATAAAAAAAAATCAAAAATGTCAATTTTTTGAATAATTTTTTTTCAATTTGAAAAATCCAAAAATTGATATTTTTGATTTTTTTAAATTATTTTTCTTAACACGTAGAATATAAAACAAATTACTAGAAATTGCTAAACTTAAATGGATGCATTTTATTGACGAAAAACTTAAAAATACCAATTTTTTTTTATTTTCAAAATAAAAATTAACATCGAATATTTTTTTCTTTTTGGATTTTTTTTTTAAAAATTAATAAATCCCCCGTAAAATAGAACAAAACGAAAAAAAATCTATTTTTCCATTTTTTATGGTCAAAAAAAGGTGGAGACCCACTAATGCAAAATTACCAAATAAACATACCTTGTATCAGGCAAAAATGTCAAAAATTGGCATGAAACAAGTTTTTGGCGCAAAATTAAAAAAATAATAACTATAATTAACTTATTGTTATCAAACTTACAGTACCGTTCATCTTGTGAATAAGTAGTGAACTGATCCGAAGAATCTGTAAAATCGTCGTAAAACATTTTTTATATAAAAAAAATGTTTAATATTCCAACGTATTATCTTTGACAGCTTATTATGTTTAATTTTTATAAAGATGTTTAGAACGTAAAAACAATAATTAAAGTGCACTTTTTACCACTGAACAAAAAAAAAATGTTTTGGCATCAACCTTGAACAGCGTTTGACTACCTTTTTCTACGAGCAATCGTAAATTGGACATATTGCCGCTTGCCGCGTCGTTCAAGATTCTGTGAATTTCGATATTACGTATAAAACGGACAAAACAAACTTAATCGATCTTGCCGCAATATTAGAAGACTTTAACTTTCCCATAGGAAAAATTAATAGTTTTAATTGTAAGAAAGCAATAGTTGAAGCAGTATGGAATAAAACGGCCCAATTTTTACTGAAAAAGTATTTTAGTAATTTTAATATTAAAGTTAATTCGTTTAAAGAACCGAAATTTCAAAAAGTTCTTTAGTTAAGAAATTCAAATGAAACCCATTTTTTCAGGAGGATATGTTTTTTTATATGAACATTTGTTAATATACACTTATCGATAAAGTTAGTACCATATGTGGCTTTAAGGCTTCGATTAATTGTGATTTAGATAAAAAAACATTACTTATCAAAAGTCGCCGCTCATTTTTATTAACTCGTTAATTACTACTTTGATCATAAATATGTTTAAAACAGACTAAAGATAATAGAATTAATTGAAAACAATTCTAATAATTTTGAGTTTTATGTAGCTGCTAGCAATGGCTATATTGACCTAAAAGTGGGAGCTCAAACGGTTTGATTTAAAAATAAAATATATCCCAAAGCAGAGGAGGAAGGTTGAACTTATAACTACATGGTAACTATTGTTACTTTTTTCTATTTTCTAAGGGATTGAAGTCGTAAAATTTTTCATATGAATTAAATTAATTCCCTTAGCGCCACCCCTGGGCACTACAAAAAATGCCGTCCTATCACCGAAATTTTACTACAAATGCACAATTGTAGATTGAGATTTTAAAAAATTCCATGGTTTATATATTTTTTTAATTGTTTATTACGCGCGTTCACAAGTATGCATCCCTTACCTTTAAGTATCGCCGTCTCTCTTACTCATACGCTGTAATGGATTCTCTGTGTCCTCAACTATTATTTATCATTAATCTTAAAAACTTTTAACTATATCAAAATTGTTAAGGAGAGCAATGTTAATAAATATTAAATTATCTTCAGTTTATTTTTTAAGTTTTTTTTTTTAAGTTAGAGCTTAATTTTACTTGTGAGCGCGCGTCATAAACAATCAAAAAACAGGTTTAAACAATGAAATTTTCTCAAATCTCGATTAAATATATGTATTATTAACTATTGTATAAAAAATAAGAAATAATAAATGTTTTTATATTTTATCATTTTTTTAAATATATTTTTCATCGGTCAAAAGTACCCAAATTTGAGATTTTTTGAACTTTTAAAAAATCATATCTCTAAAAATATTAACTTTATCGTAAAAAGTCACATAACCTTTATTTATTTCTATTTTAATAAAGAATATAAAAAAAATGTCCGGTTTGAAAATAACAATTCCTTGCAAGTGCTTAAACAATTTCGGGATCGTATAAAAAAATTGTGGTGGAATAGTTTTCGGTACTCATGCGCCGATTCCTCGTAGACTAAACCGGCGGGAGCTAATTTTTTTGTACAAATGCGTCACAAAATCATCAGACAATTTCTGTTTTTAAGATTATTGCGAGCAATTGCCATTGATAACTTTCCTATGAATTGACACCCGCATTAGACAATATATTTCAGACACAAGTATAAAAAATAACAATTTTTATTATTTTTTGTCTACATATAAATATGTAAGTATTACAAAAAAATCCTATGTAAAAACTTCGTTTTCTACAAAAATGTTCTTTCTTATCTTCTGTTTTGGAACTTGATATTTTGCCAGGGTATATTCCATAATTGAATTTCGCCAATATTGTTTCCAGTCACCACATAGTTTGTGCTAAAAAATGTAGTGTTATTAGACTTTATTATTGCTTGTATACAGTATGTCCCAAATTGGTGGGGAATGTATGGGAATCTTGGAAACCACGATAGATAGAAAATCGGTTAAATGGGGAAAGTTTTGAACAATTATGTTAGTAAGCTAATCCCGTTTACTACATGGTTTTATGTATTCAGGTTTTTGAGAAATTTTGAAAAAAACCTGAAACATGCATTTTTGAAAATCGGCCATATTTTTTTTACAAGTGAAAATTTTTGAAATCAGTAAAACTTCTTTAAAGCAACTTTTTTGTAGAATATGACCGTGTAGTCAATTTTTATTTTCTACGTTTCGGGTTTTTAGAATCATCATCAACTTTATTTTTTCATATGGCCGCCATATTGGATTTTTACGCAGCCAAATAGTGCTTTTTATTCTGATTTTAACAATGTATAACATGTTATAATTTAAAAGTTTATAATCTCATTTATTTCAAAAAACAAATATTTTCTTAGTTGGCCTTGATTCCGGCGAAGGTCATTTTTTTTGTAAACAATAAAATAATATATTAGTAATTGTCAAAATAGATAAGCTGAACAGATATTTTACAGAAATGGGTTTCGCGAACAAAGCTATACTGTTAATACCGTGTTACAACAAAACTACACGTAACAAGTTAATTGAAACAAGTAAAAACAAAAACAATGAGAAGGGGCTTAACTAATATTCCTACTAAAATGAAGATGTAAAATAACAACCTAAAATTCAAAATGTTGTCCACTTCTCTCAACATATTTACGATATTTTTTTAAATAGTCTTAACTACCCTATGAATGGTTGACTTAGGTATGTGGAATTCTCTATCAACATCCCTGGCTGAAGATGTTGGATTTTCGTTAAAATGTTGGTTAACTGCAGCATCTCGTTGTCGATTTTTTTCAACGTACTTCTTAGGTCGTGGTTTTTTTAAACTTCCGAATTCAAGCAAATTTTTAACCAGTTTTCAAAAGTATGTTAGTTTAGGATGCTGCCTTTCAGGAAAATTGTCGAAATACGTTTGCGCAGCTTTATTAACATTTCTATTGCTTTGGCAATAACGTTGCAAAATTGAAGTTTTTCTTAAAATAATTAACCATTTTACAAAGTTGAAAAATTGTAATAACGTACCCGAGCTAACTTGATAATGACGCTAGATGACATCCGCCGGAATCAAGGCCAACTGAGAAAATATTTGTTTTTTGAAGTAGATGAGGTTATAAACTTCTAAACTATAACATGTTACACATTTTTGAAATCAGAATAAAAAGCACTATTTGGCTGCGAAAAAATCCAATATGGCGCCTATATGAAAAAATAAAGTAGATAATGATTCTAAAAACCCGAAACGTAGAAAATAAAAGTTGACTACTCGGTCATATTCTACAAAAAGAGTTGCTTTAAAGAAGTTTTTACAAATTTGAAAAATTTTCACTTATAAGAAAAATACGGCCGATTTTCGAAAATGCATGTTTCAAGGTTTTTTCAAAATTTCTCAAAAACCTGAATAGATAATACCATGTAGTAAACGGGATTAGCTTACTAACATAATTGTCCAAAACTTTTCCCATTTAAGCGATTTTCTATCTATCGTGGTTTCCAAGATCACCATACATTCCCCACCAATTTGGGGCACACTGTATATTTCCCGTGAAATAATAGTAAGTCGATTCTTGGCAAATTTTATGATTCCTGTATAATCTGATACGCCTAGGTTTTTCCTTTATGCTGATATTCCAATTGCATGATTATCTCAACAAACAAAAATTTTACAGGCACTGGAATTTTTTAGTAGGTCGAAAACTGTATTATTTTTCAATGGGAAAACAATGGCAATGAGAGGAATAACTGGGGCAGCATCCACTACTTCGACGGAATCGCTGGAGATTATTATGGGGCTCCCACCTCTCCATATAATGATCAAGGCCTCAGCAAGGGCAGAGGCACTAAGACTGGAGTGTGGAGGACGAGGAGGGACACTGTGACATCATGGGCCAAGTGAGAACTGTGGCTCTTTCGATGAAGCAGGAGAGCATCCCCCCAGTAATCCACATGCACAAGGTGGACATGGCATCGGCGGATGACTGGGCTCACAAACGCTGTGGGACACCAAGCGAAGGAACAGTAATCTATCCAGATGGCTCGAAGAAAGGAGGCCGCACAGCTTCCCTTTCTATGTAGAAAGGACGAACTACAAGTTCTATGAAACAATGGGAAAATATACAACTGTATTTCAGGCGGAAGTTATGGCAATAGCCAAAGCCATAGAATTCTGCCTTAATAGAAGATACAGGGAAAAATAACCATATGTACTGACTAAGGCAGCAATTGGGGCGCTAACAAATACAGTGTAAGATCAGAACTTACGAATATATGTCGGGAAGCAATTAATAAACTAACGAAAACCGCCAGTCACCCTGCAACGGGTCCCTGGACACAAAAGGATCCCGGGGAATGAAATGGCTGACAAACTGGCCAATTTGGGAGCTGAGGACAATGGACCTGAATATATCGTGGGAATCTCTTATAACACGGATATAACAAAGATAGCAATATGGATAGAGAAACGGTTTGAGTAAAACTGGAAAAAAAGAAAAGCCAGATAATCAAAGGCTATTATTGGGGAAGACCTATGGAAGGACCTACCGATGAGCATAAAGGACTTTAATAGGGCGCAAATGAGAAACCTGACAGGCATACTGACAGGTCATTGTAGAAACAGACACTGTCTCAACAGGATGAGAAAAAGTGAGACAAGTAAATGTGGATGGTGCGGAGAGGGAAGAGAGGACGCCATACATATACTTAGAAATTGCCCAGCACTAGGGCACATCAGGGGGAAATGTCTAGGTACGGCATGGCTGGACCTAAATGACATAAGATTCCTACCACTATCAGGACTCGCATTACTAGTAATGATATTGGAGCTCTAGTAAGCAAAATGACAGCACCATATCAGGGTAAAAGGAATGCATATAACTGTGGGACAGTACAGGGTGACAGAACCTGTGTATGCTTAAGGGTTGGTGTAGAGCAGAGGTTCTCAAACTTATTTTGTCTAACGCCCACTTTGAAAATCAGTTATTTTGTAGCAGCCCCCACTTTTTCGTCACCTTAAAAATCTTAATAACATATTAGTCTCGCCTGGAATTTAATTAAACCTATATTCTAAACGACACTTTTCCTACTAGAGAGAGCACTATTATTGCAACTTACAATATTAAGAGTATCTTTTATTTAAAATTATCAACATTGAGCAATTATAATTCAACTTTACAATATTAAGAGTATCGGGGTAGCGGGCAGAGTGGCCGGAGGGCGAGCGAGTGAGATGCGTGCATGCGGCGAAACGTCACGTCTAGAGGTGGAAAGTTCGAATCTTTTACTGAATCAATTCATTTGATGCATTCACTTGAAAAGATTCGATCGCAACCGATTCACTTTATTATGATGCCGATGCCGGTCGGACTCGATCGGTAATGAATTCAACAAAAATGTGATATTTTCTTAAAATAAAGAAATTATTTGCATGTATTTTATTTTGGTATAATTATTATTTTAAAAAATATATTTGAAATAAAACTTTTAAAAACTATAATCAATAAAACCTACAAATGAACCTCCAAATTAAGTCTTTGGTCAAAAAATAGTTAAAACAAAGAAAAAAAGTTCTTTTAATTGCCAAATAGGTATATAGCCAAAACTGATTCGAACCGACAATATGAGTACACATAAAACAAAACTAGGTTCGTTATTCATCGCAGAGCGATCCAGCAAGTGGGTCAAAAACGTTTGTTCTTTTTGAACGAATCCTTCGCGAACGACACACCTCTAGTCACGTCGTCGCCGTACGGTCGCAAGCCGCGGCTGTGTATTTGGGCACCTGCACTCCGAAAACACGGACCGACGAACGTTGACGGACTAAAATACAGGATTGCACAAATAAATCGTCCAATATTTGTTTGCTCCAAACGTGAATTATAATTAAACATTCTAAGCTTAATTTTATTTTTTCTTTAATTTTACTAGATTAGGTACATAAAAAAATCCCGCGTTCGGCAAGTGCTCTGCTTGACCGCAACAATATATACATATTTTTAACTCGTGTCTTCGGAGGTGGGCACCTCACCTGGAAACACTTGAAGACACGAATATATTTCAGTGTTTGATACCTATTACTAAATATCTTAACATATAAATAGCGTTGTGAACGCATTAAAAATATTAAATATTTAATATATCAACTAATAAATGGATGTTGTGTAGTGAAAGGTTAATTTCATTGAATTTTAAATATAAGATGACGTTACAAATCACCCATCGCCCCAAATCAAATCAGCCCATTTCTGGTCCCTTAGCCCTAGGCCTCCAGGCCAGGGCGTTATCGCCCACTTTGAGAAAGACTGGTGTAGAGCATAATGGGTTTAGGACTCATTTCAGCATAACAAATATATTAAAGTAATTATAAAAAATTAAAAAAGAGCGTTCCCAAAAAGCCCCCTAAAACAGAAAAAAATATTTTCTTTCTTGCGGAACTCTTATGCCAACACTTTAAACTAATATCTTCTCTACTAAAAACTTTGAGAAAACGCGTTACTACGTTTAACCTTTTCACGGAAGACATATTTAAATAACTCTATATGAAATATTTATAGAATATTTCAAACTTGTTTAACAATTTCTGACACAAATTATTATTATTAAACAACGTGCTAATCAAAAAGACAAAACAGTTAATTTTGACAAT
>JAHBCN010005552.1:0-54589 GCA_019359885.1 Listronotus oregonensis | reverse complement strand
GGTTTAAAAATTTTTTAAGCAAAGGCCAGACTAATGAATTGACAACAAATTTTAATTTTGTTTATTTATAAATATCTAAACATCGTATAAAATAGTGCTAATTTTTTAAAGGAAACATCAAAATATAAAGCAAAGTAAAGTGATATATAAAAATGTAATAACAATGAAATTTATTTTAAGAAGTTGTCAAATTGCGGCCCAAATCATCTAGGCCAGTGAATAACCAGTTTCCTTCCGGATTTTTCCAAACAGCACCGATTTGCATAAAAATTTGGATTTAGATTCTACTTACCCTCTAATTTAAAGTTGTCATCGTTCCAAGGGGGCTTTTTCCCTGGGGGTGAATGCCACCCCTTCTCGAGGGTGGAATTTTTTTTATCAATAATAAGTTCGAAAATGGAAAGATCGACTAATTCTAAGAAAATTTTTGTTCCATAAAGTTTTTTTCCGAAAGGCATTACTTTTCGAGTTATTCGCAATTGAAAATGTCAATTTTTCAACCAAAAAAACCACGTTTTCAGACGGTTTTTCGCAAATAACTCTAAAAATAAGCATTTTATGAAAAATATCATATTTACCGAAAATGTAGTTATAAAAAAACAACAGGAATGGTGGGCTTGTGATGTCCATAGACCCAATACAAACAGAATTTAGCCTGTTAAAGGTTGGTTTCGTTTGTAAAAAGCAACATTAAAATTTTTTTACGTAATATCAAAACGATCCCTTTTTTCGGGAAAAGCTCATAAAACCTTTTTTGAAGTACTTGAATAGCACTAAAATTAAACAAGTTATGGCAAAAATTAAGTTAATCTCAATTTTTTTTGGTAAAGAAAATGTTAAAATCACCCCCTAATTGTAATTTGGAATAAAGTAGCCTTTTCTTCAAAATAACTCAAAAACCCTTAATGATAAGTAAAATTTTGTAGAATACGAAATTGTAGGTTTTCCTTTACCAAAAATTTTCGTTTTTTTTTTTTTTACATATCATTAAGGGTTTTTGAGTTATTTTAAAGAAAAGGCTAATTTTTTCAAAATTACAAAATGTCTCTTTCACTTTAATCAAATTTTTCTAAAAATATGCACATTAAACCGGTCAAACTTTCTGAGCATATCAAAAATACATAAATAAAGTAAATTGTAAGGTGACAAAGATTATTTTTAATTGGGGTGGTAATTAGGGAGTGATTTTTACATTTTTTTCTTAAAAAAAATAGAGATCAACTTTATTTTGGCCATACCTCGCTTTATTTTAGTGCTAGAGACTTTTATGAAAAAAAAAGGTTTTTTCAAGTACTTTTTACACGGTTTTATGAGCTTTCCTCGAAAAATGTATCGTTTTTTGGTTATATTACGTTGAAACTTTCAATGTTGGCATTTGATCAATAAGAACCAACCTTAGGCTATAACTCCGTTTGAATTGGGTCTATGGACATTATAAGCCCACCATTTTTGTTGTTTTTTTATAAGCTACATTTTTGGTAAAAATGATATTTTCCATAAAATGCTTACTTAATTGCAAATAACTCGAAAAGTAATACCTTCCGGAAAAAACCTTATGGAACAAAAGTTGCTTAGAATTAGTCAATCTTTCCATTTCCGAACTTATTTTTGATAAAAAAATTTCCCCAACCAGGAAGGGGTGGTATTCACCTCCAGGGAAAAAGCACCCATCGGCACGATGACAACTTTGAATTAGAAGCTAAATCCAAATTTTCATGCAAATCGGTGCTGTTTGGCAAAATACGGAGCTTTTGTCCTTTTTTCTGTTAATAATATGCAAATTACAAAAAAATAATATTTTTTTTAATACGGTAATTACCTTGAAGTGGGGTTGACCTCATATTTGGCTATAAAAAAATCGAAAAAATTATTTTTGTTCGACGGCGCATTTATGATAAAGAAAATCTTTAATTTAACGAGGAAAACCTAACGAGAACTAATCAGGAACTAACCAGAACTAGGTAATAGTTTTGAAGTTGTTGTTTGTTAGTTCCGGTTAGTTTTTTCTATAAATAAAACTTCAATTCTGGTAAATGGAAAAAACAACCTTCTATAATAACAAATTATTAGAAAACAGCTGACATAATTGCTTATTCAAGTGGGGAAACGTCAACAGAACGGTATCGTATCATATCTTTCTAATGTATTTTTTCTTACTTCATGTTTAGTTGGCCATTACATTAGTATATTTTATATGGAAAATAAATAAATTATTTTATTTTGTGATAATTTGAGAAAAAATTATTTTTTTGGACCCTATGTGTTTTATTATGGTTTAACAAATAAGTGAAAAAATATATCATAATATTGCTGTTTAAAAAAGACGTTAAAGTTCACCGAAGCCCAAGAACTGGGTTATAAATTGAATTTTACATTTGACTGAACACCCTAAACAATTAAATTTTATTTTTATTTTCTTTTTTTATTTCAAGATAATCCAAGAAGGCTAAAAACCCACGCACAAACGCACCGTGGGTGTCTTAAGTGAAGTAAGAGGCACTTATTAACAGAAGCAAAGTAGACAGAATTGAAATAGGCAGTAGGGACACTCTCGTCGGTGCCTTTCCCCTCTCTGCATCAAAAACGTGCCGCGATTTATGATTATGATTCTACCGGGGTTAGTGGAGTAGTAAGTACTTACCTTGTTTTAAATTTTGGTGTTCACAAAATTATGTTGTTTATTAAATTAAATATTAAAGTAAAAGATATAATTTTATGGTAATAATTTAATTGAAAATATAACATACTGACATCATATAATAACTATACTATTATAATAATATTATATTACAATATTAACTAACCAAAACTAATTAAAATATACCAAATGCCGTTTACCGTCAAATTGCGACAAATAAAACATGATGTAGTTTAAAGAAAAATATTACACACTTATAATCATATATAATGTTCGATTTATTTATTTAATTTTTAATTAGTTATTTTAAGCATGTAATCTAGCAGAAGGAGGACATTTTGAGCAACTTCCATTATACTTATACTTCTATAACTGTTTCATTAATGTTTTTTTTTAGTAAATAATTACTTAATGCGTAAATCAGGTTTTTCTGATTCATTTGCTGTTTTGGTTAGTGTTGGCAGTGACACGATAAGCAAACAGGTAATCAAATCATTTTAATGTAAAAAATATTTCTGTAATATTGCACATCCAACTAATAACAATAAACACAACAGCGAGTGGAAAGTCCGACCACTATAACTTTGGGACACCACGCGATTCACGCCTTAAATGCGACGCCAACTATTTAAAATCCCTGATTGGCTGCGGCCGTGACCACGTGCTCTCCCAAAGTTATAGTGGTCGGACCCTAAAACCAACAATAATTGACCAAATTAATTATTTACCATTTTAAAAATTTGACAGTGACAGGTTTATCAACCATACACGTTTTAACAAGTCAAAATCAATCAGGACCGATTTACACACAAAATGATGTGTCCCCCAATTTCTATAAATATGACTGTACATGAGGGCAGACACTTTTTCAATATTTACCTATATGTTCTTTTTTATTATTATTATTTACCTAGGGAGAGAAATGTTACTTCTGATTAGAGGAATGCAGTAAATAATGGTGTTTTTTCAGGTTAGTAGTAAAAAACATATTTTTGATATCATCCTAACTTAATAGGAATAGAATAAAATTAGTTTTTTATACTGAATAATCTGGTTTTCAATATTTTTTTTAGTTTACAGCTAACTGTAAGGAAATAATATTTCCTCACAGTACGAAAATGAGTATTTCCTAGGCAACCACTAAGTGCAAGGAAATATTTACTTTTTCTTTCAACAAGGGCAATACTTCTAACCGATTTTCTGAAAAAAAAATTTTATTTATTACACCTATAGATATACACAAAAAATCCAATAAGTACTTCTACTCCACTCATATTTAAGGATTTTTTGTAGTACCAATATAACATAATTTTACATACCCTTCTGTACCTTTTAGACAACGAAAAAATGATACCCCTGGAGTACCCATTTTTGTAAAACATCCATCCACTGAACAATAGTCCACCATTATTTGGTTAATAGAAAAAATAGCCTAGTCACAAAAGATATCACAAATACAGGTATATATATATCGCTTACAACACAAAACTCCACGATTGACGACAGTCTGTGTAATGCGAAAATGCCTAAAGCACTTAACTCGCCACCGCTCGCTAGCGGCCCGATCTATTTTGTATGGGGGGGGAGGAGTGTCCCTACTGCGTATTTTAATTCTGTCTACTTTGACAAAAGATTTGTAGATTTGAAAGGGAATAGTCTAAGATCCCACCGCTCGATTCTGCAGGTATCTGTTTTTTTGATACAAACAATTTTAAATGAATGTTAAAAGGAAGTATGCAATGGATTAGGGATAGGTTGCCTATAAAAAAATTAGCCGCAATTATGTGTAATTAATTTTATTATGATTAATTCCCTAACATAACCTGCAACTATATGTTTTTTTAATGAATTTTACAACATTTGAAAGATAATAATGTCACAAATTGAAAAAGAAATGGTTGCCAGCTCTCAGTCAGCCGCAGCGTTAGGGTTGCCAGCTGTAAACAGGTATATCAGTGTTAATTGTTTACACTTACCTGTTTTTTTTTAATTTTTTAATACAAAATTAAAGTTTTATATATACTAATTACAAAAATCCATGGTTGCCAGTTGGAAAATGGCCGCAGATAGAGGTTGCCATGATTTCAATGAACCATTCTCGCTCCAGGTAATTGAAAGCGCAAGAGAGAAGATGCACGCATTGTTATGTGCTGTAATCAAGAGTATAATGTAGTGTCGATGTAGTTCTAGTATTTCTATACTTATTTATTATGAAACATAAATTTTAGAGCATGATGACTATTGTTTTGAGAAAAAACCTATATTTTCTTTTACTTGTATTTTTTACTTGAAAAGTTGTCTACAGAATCTTTAAAGAAAATCGATTTTTTTCATTTATTCATTCAATGTTCATGGATAGTAATATTTCTGTTTTTATTGGATTAGGATCTACTTTTTTTTATCATAAATCTTATTAATATTATTATATTTAATTTGTGATAATTACTCCACATCAATTCACATACACACACACACTAACATTCATTACTCAATCAGAGCAATGGAACATAAAATGATGATTTTAAACAAAGATTTCGATTTTAAAGTTTTTTTTATTAAAAAAGTAAAAATCAATTTTTTTTCACAAATTATGTATTAAACATTGTACTCATTCTAAATACAAATCTTAAATTATACAAATCTCCAATTTTTCTTATTCATTGTCTGTATTGGTGTCAATATCATCTGAATCAGAGCCATCATCTACTTCTATATTTTCATCTATGTCTTGCTGGTGTTCATCTAAAGTTAATTCTTTTGATGCTGACAAGATATTTTCTACAGTCATTGGTGTTGGATCGCCAATGAACCACGTTGGTTTTAAATTACCATCAATTGCTGACCAACCGTAGTTTTCTGGATTAAAGGTAATACAACATGGCTCAGTTGCATTTTGCCACATGCAATTTATAAAAATAGTTCTCAACAATGCCCATCACTAGTATACTATACGTAAACAGTCGTTATGGTATAAGGGTCACAGCTGCCATGTTCTTTCCTTTTTTACAGCACATAACAATGCGTGCATCTTCTCTCTTGCGCTTCCACTTACCTGGAGCGAGAATGGTCACAGTTTATACCGTACAACGAATCAGTTATTTAACTCTGTTAATTTGGATGAAGCCAGATTTGACTTTTTCATTCTTTCCTCATATTTCGCGCACGCGCTCCATGTGTCAAAAATGTTGTAATTTAATCGCAAGCTGGAGCTCGACAGGGCCGGACTGAAATTAATTTAATCAAATTAGTAAATTAAATGATATGCAGCAACTTGAGTGGAATTGGTAAAAAAAGAACCCTAAGAAACGTAATTGAGAATGATCAGTTATTTACACATAATTTGATAGCTGGTAGGCAGGTAGGTTTAAATAGGTGGAAAAAATTGCATAAAACGATGTATTTAAATATTTTTATTTAAAAACTGGTTCAGGTGCTCATAATAAAACCATTAAAGGCTGGGCTACCTCAAGAGAAATAAATGTTGATGTTGAAGAACGTAGAACGAATATACATAATTGATTTATTATTCTTGTAGGTAGCCATTTCAATAAATAAAAGTCATGTTAAAAATTTGAAATGTAAGTATATTTAACAAAAATATATAATATGGTCAAGTGACCAAGAAAAAAAATTTCGAGTATTTATTGGTCATACGAAATTTAAATAATAGGCCACTTTCACTTGCCGGGAAATTAAAAAATGATTTTTTTTGACTCATACCGAGCAAACCGAAGCAAGCCAAGAATGAACATTACAGTACAGTATAAGATTTAAAAATGTGAAAGTAGCCTATTATCACACATATAGAAGAATCACCATTCAGTAAATAGCTAAATCAAAAACTAAAGCCATAAAATATAATTCTTAGGCCTACGTACACACAAGACAGAGGAAACAAAATTTATTGGATTCAGGATCTAATTTTCGAAAAAAAAAAATATTTAACTTTAAAAATATGACATATCTATTTCCTTGCCACTCTATTCTTGTTTGAATTTAAATGTATGGTTATATTACCATACACTTATAAATAACAGGCCTATAAATGCTGAAAAATATTAGGTTTTTGTGATTTTTTTGTTTTGGGTGAAAGCAAATCTCTGTTTAAAAATTTTAAAGATTATTTAAATATTCTTATTCTGGTAAAAAAAAAATGCAAAATAAGTTTTGGGGAAGTTTTTACAAGGATGTTGGAAAATTAGTTCTAAATTTTTTTTCCTTATTTTTGTGGCAACATTTGGCAAAATGGCAAAATCTTTAAAAGGCGGACAAATAGACTTTCGCAGGATCCAAAAAACTCAAATAAAGTTTGATCTGGAGACATGAGGTTGCCAAACACATCCTTTGCAGTATTCTGGTATGCTCTAAAATGTGTATACAGTGCATCATCAGACAGTTTTTGAGTCTTCTTTGAATATGACTGACAAATTTCACAGGAATGTTTTGCTAAACATTTTTTTAATAAAATATCCTCTAACATAAAAAAATGCATTTTTTTGCTTGACGTTCAACAATCAAACATACTTAAACAAATCACTTGAAATCACCGAAAAATAAACAACGCTTCCAACCTCCAAACAATTCAATAAACCAATATAGATAGACCAGCCCTGACTGGTGCGTTCACTTTCTGATTCAATCAGATGTGGCATCTGTTCATCTCTCTCTGTTGTGGTAAAACTGTTGTAACAGAAAAAGACAAAAATAGACCGGATTGGTTATTATAAATAAAAGAAATCGTCCTCATATCAATTTGCAGGTTGAGCATGCCCAGAATATGAGGAAAGTGTTCCTATTGGTTGAATTCTATGGCTTCAAAACAGGTGGAGAGTTAAATAACTGATTCGTTGTAACGGTATAAACTGTGGAATGGTTCATTAAAATCATGGCAACCTCTGTTTGCGACCATTTTCCAACTGGCAACCATGGATTTTTGTAATAAGTATATATAAAACTTTAATTTTGTATTAACAATTAAAAAAACAGGTAAGTTTAAACAATTAACACTGATATACCTGTTTACAGCTGGCAACCCTAACGCTGCGGCTGACTGAGAGCTGGCAACCATTTCTTTTTCAATTTGTGACATTATTATCTTTCAAATGTCGTAAAATTCATTAAAAAACATATAGTTGCAAGTTATGTTAGCGAATTAATCATACTAAAATTAATTACAGATAATTGCGGCTAATTTTCTATAGGCAACCTACCCCTAATCCATTGCATACTTCCTTAACATTCATTTAAAATTGGTTTATCAAAAAAACAGATACCTGCAGAATCGAGCGGTGGGATCCTGTACTAGAAGAAAAGATCTTAACAGGCAGTAAGGTTCCACAGGCTAGACACTCCAGGGATGAAGAAACAAACAAAGTGAGAAGTTTGGGGACTGTCCAGTTGGGCTGTGTACTTCGTGCTACTCTATGAAAAGCCGCTAGGGGAGGCATAATATTGAATTATTTCTTAAAGCCCTTAAAATACCTAGAAAAGCAACAACCCCCACAGATTGTCCGTGAGCAAGAAAAGAAAAGTTTTTTGTAAAAATGGGCACATTAATAAGGCGAATGGACCGGACTAAATCAAGAATGCTAAAAGTTGTAAGACGGCATTTGTCCGAAAAGGGAACAATTTCAGACACGGTCCTTGTTTTCAAAATGCCATATAGACAAACATAAAGTTTTCGATTAAGCTAATATGTAAGGTTTTAGTAAAAAACGTAAATATATGTACTTTGACTATAATATATACAGAATTATCCTATTAAAAACTAAAATAAAGATGTGCGTTAATCCGGGAACCGTGTAATGAAAAAACATAATATAAATTATGATATTTTCAAAAGTATTTTTTAAAGAAATTTTATACTTTGCGTATGCTTAGATTTATATTTTGGTAAAACTTTATTTTATTTTAAAATATACCCCGAAAGAACATTAAAAAATGTCTCTTTTTAGTATGGCGCCAGGTCATAATCCTATAAAAAAATTAAATGTGGGATTATTTCTTTTATAGCCCAGTAAGTCGCCGGGAAGATTAAAAAAATGTCATACACTGTTTTTTTCTAAGATTTTTAATAGATGCTACAACCCTACAAAAACAGATTAACCTTTACTGAATAAATTTAAAATTACATAATGCATAAAAAAATAATTTGGTCCAACTTATTTTTAAATGTTAAAATTTAAATGTTTTCGAATAATCTGATATTTTGTTAGTTTTAAAATTTTGCAACCTCTGGAGAAAGTTTTATTGTTGTAGTTAAACGATTAATATTATAATCTGTTGACAGGCAAGATAACCAATTTCTATACTTTTCATATGAATTAAATATGTTTGCTGGAAAAATTAAGGCCTTTAGTAAATTTATTATGCTAAATGGTTTAAAAAGTTGGTTTAAATCAATGGATACCCTCCTAAGTATGTGTTAAAACAAAAATTGTTTTTCTTCTCTAATAAAAAAAAAATATTTTTATCGAAAAAAAACGCAATTGAAGATTTTGCTAATTTTTAGATTTTAAGATTATATAATAAAAAAATGTTTTTTTTTTAATTCTCTCAATTTTGTAGAAGTATCATTCTGTTGACGATTTAGCTCAAAAATTGCTAAACTAAGAAAGATGAGGTTGTATCGTGTGACGATCTGTACACAGAAAAATCATCTAAAAAACTAAAGTGTACTCTTTGGTTTTTATTTGTTATAATTTTTTTTTACTCTAAAAGGTATTATAAGTTTTTCCATAAAGGGAAATGCTAAATTTTGTGCTATCAAAGATAATACTACTACGAATAGATGGTTCATTTAAATGGGGCGTTTTGAATCAGTTCGAAGATATCAATGCTTCCGTAAATGCGAATAAAATTAAGTCGGTAACCCCTGCCCCAGCGAAACAAACCGTGCGACATTGCCAATGTCTGTCGCTTGTACCTTATTCGGAACACGAAGTAGCGAAAGCGGGCGGCTAAACGGATTGTGTTTTTTCTAGTCGCGTTTCATCACGCCAATAGTAAAGGCCTGCCGGCAACACTGTTTAACTTTCGTCCAAGGATAGCGCGAAAATCTCTCGATGGACATCGGCTCGCGTTAGCCAAAGTCCATTAGGGGTATCAAAAATATAGCATTGAATGGTTCATCTTATCCGTAGTAGTATTATCTTTGGTTCTATGCATTACTTTTTAAAAAATGGTACTTGCGGTTTGGTGTTACATTTTAACTAGCAAAAAAATCGGTAAACTGTGTTAATATAAAAAAAATTATCTAAAACTAGCCAAGACAGATACCTATTACACTATTAAATTATTTCAATAAAAACATTGTTATTCAACAATATCCTAACAGACTTGTGGTTTCATCATAGATAAAAGCAAAAATGTAATTCTTTAATTAAAATAAAATATTTTGAAATATTTTTTTTAAAAGACATATTATACCTATAAGTATTTAGATTTACATTTTTAATTATAATCAATAATTAATTTGCAAAGTGTTATTTAATGAAATTAAATATCAATTGAAAATTATACATTAATAAATTTATTGCTAAAGACAAATTATTTTAGTTTTAGAATATTATTAAACTTGATATTACTTTAATCTTACTAATTAACCATTAACCGAAAAATATCTTTGAAGCAGTTTTTATTTGGTAATAGTTCTGCAATTTAAATGTTTTGTAGTAAAGTTGAAATATTCTATAACTGATATTATGCTAACACATCTGTATTCTTTATGTTTTTTTAGTTTTGTAACCAGATTTTTTAGGTTGGTTATGGTTAATTCTGTTGAAAATAACAAAATAATAACATTTCTTATAAAACAACTTGTTAAAAATGGGATTTTCTTTAAACTTTGCTGGTGATTGTATGTTAGAAAAATGAAGTATTTAGCATAGTAAACACTTTTATTTACCATTGGCGTGCGGTCTGGGGGGGTTAAGAAATACTTGATTTTTCGGGAAAAGATTATTACCCCTTATTTCAAATATTTTTTTCTGTTAGATTTAAAATCAGCATCCCCAAGACCCCCTTGATCCATATTTTTAAAATCTCAAGAACTGATTTTAGCAGAAAAAAAATATTTATTTATTTTGGCACTTTTTTAGTAAATCCTTTATTTAAAACTATTATATCAAAATTACAAGTTTCATTATTTCAAATTTCTAGATTTTTAACGTAACTAACTTCTAAAACAACACACTTTTCAAAAATTTTTAAAGTTTGGAAAGTAATTTCTTGACTAACCAGAACTAATGTTCTCTTGTAGTTTCCTGTCAGGAAATTACACCCTCACCTTTAAGAAAAGTAAATGTATAGTAACGGCCATTAAATCTTGGGCAATTCTTTTTCCCTCTCGTAAAATAGGCTTATGCCACCTTCTACTGAATATAAATACCTGTTAAAAACCTTATAAAGAAACAGGTGTCCGTTGTCAGTGTCTAAAAATATTTTTTTAAAACTTAACTTTAGATCAAAAAGTATTAATTATTCATTATATTGAGCAGAGAGGTTGGCCAGAAAGTAATGTGGCGGAAGAGCTTAACATCCCAAAGAGTACTACACACAACATCAAAAGTCTTGGACCCCACCGGTATTCTGTAATTTATTTCCTTTTTAAATAAAATAGTAAATGTTTTTTAAAGTATGTTTATTTGTGAAGTTATTTTTTCCAATAACAATATTGTTAAAAAATTTAAACAATTATTTAAACAACATAAAAAATAAATATTGCATTTCTTAAGTAAATTCATTACAAAAAAAATTGACAAAACATTTTTTTTGTCCAAGATGAACATCAATCAATAGTCAGTATGACCTCCTCTGTTTCTCAGTAGCATATTGACACGAGTATGCATTGAAACAATCAAGCGGTTGATCGTTTCTTGAGGAATATTGTTCCATTCCTCTTCTGCCGCTGCAACTAACTTTTCCGCATTTTGGGGTGAGTTAATGCGGTTGTGAACTGCTCTAGAGACAAAATCCCACATGTTTTCAATCGGATTCATATCCGGCGAGTTAGCTGGCCATTCTAGTTGGCTGATATGTCCTTGTTCAAGTTCTTGCGCGATAGGGCCGGGCGTTGTCGTCCATGAAGATGAAATTCTCGCCCAAAATGTTGCGTAATGGATAAATAATGGGCCTGATGACACCTTCAATATAAACTCGACTTGTCATATTCTGAGGTATAGCAATTAATGGCGTTCGGCGATTAAATATGATTCCTCCCCAAAACATTACTGTCCCTCCTTCATAGGGAGCAACCTCCCGAGGAAAATTTTGTCTCCCTTGACGACCTGGCTCTCGCCAGACTCTTTGCCTGTTGTCATCACTTTGCAGTCCAATTCTGGTTTCATCTGTAAATAAGACCCATCGCCAATGCCGCAAAAGGCATTCCCTATGTTCTCGCGCCCAATGTAAGCGGGAAGCTCGATGTCGTGGAAGTAGTGTAGGTACCCTTAAAGGCCTTCTTGCACGAAGATTTGCCAGATGCAGTCTTTTTCTAACTGTAGAAGAGGATAGAATATGGCGAAACGTACCTTAAAAGTGAGCTCTCAGGGCTGGAGCTGAAGCAGTTCGATGTCTACGTGCATATTGAACCAAATATCGATCCTCCCGTTCATGTGTTATTCGAGGTCGACCACTACGTGGTCTTCTTTCAACTGTCCCAAATTCTTGCTACCTTTGAACTATTCGCACAATTGACGATCTTGGAATGTTTAACATCCTGAGTGTGTATATGATGATTGGAATGTCCAGCATCATGCAGAGCAACAATTCTTGCCCTATCAAAACCATTAATTTCACGTCCTGGCATTATTTTGAAAGAAAATTATGAAATTTACTTTGCTAAATATTTAATAAAACTGACCAATAAGTTTTAAAAATTTATAAAAAATCAAACATATTTTATCTGTCAATATTTTTGATCTTGTTTATTTACCAAATACCTCATCTTTTTTGCCTAGCAACCAAAACACAATAACCATACAGCAAATAGGTTATATACAGGGGGTCCAAGACTTTTAATGTTGTGTGTATTTATTTTTTAAAAAGGAAATACACTCCTTTGAGAAAAGAGCTGGGGTTCCCCAAACTATAGAATCAAGAACAAGACAATAATTAAGTTAATGTTTTAAGAAACCAACCATTTAAATCTGTAGTTACAGCAAAAATGGAAAGCAATTTCCGAGCATCGGTTGGAACGGCACGGCGAAGAATAAGGCAAATATCCGAATTGCGCTGCCACCCGGCAGCCTTAAAACCGTGTTTAACAAATGCAAATAAAGAACAACGCAGTGGATTTGATCTACAATTTTACTTGGAACCTCCGATTTTTTGGGAAAATATAATATTCACCGATGAAAAAGTGTTTCAGTCATGCTACAATGGGATATTTAAGGTATGCAGACCTCAAGAAACACAATTTGATGAAAAATATACCCAAAAGAACACAAGATCTACTACAGAATATCATGCTTCCTTATGTACTGGATCGATTTCCGGACAGAAATTTTATCTTTCAGCAAGATAAGTGTCCCGTTCATACGCCCCGACAAGTCGATGAATGGATAAAAGAGCAGCGTATCAGGGTTTTACCGTGGCCCGCACGTAGCCCGGATTTAAATGTTATGGAAAATGTTTGGGCTTATTAGTTAAAAAAATAAATAGGAAAAGTGAGTTTAGGCCGCAAAATGTAAACGAACTTAAGGATAAATTTTAGAGGCGTGGAATGAGTTACGAGGAAATCCGGACTACGCCCGGGCTTTGGTCCATTCGATGCCTAAAAGGCTAAACTCTGTCTTAGAAAAAAACGGGGCCGCAACAAAACATTAAATTTGTTTGAAAGAAATTTATTAATATGTTAGTTTTTATAAAATATAAATATTTTCGTTTACCTTTTGCTTTATTAATAGTAATTAAAAGTAAAACAAGGTAAAAAAGAGCGATTTACAAAAAAATGGCAGAAAAGTCAAATTTTGACAAATTTTCTGCCCAAGATTTAATGGCCTTCCTGTGCATAAATATATTCTAGAATTTTAAGAATCGATAAATGCAACAAGAGATTAGCTATTTCATTGAAAATACAAAGATTGGTTAATTGTTTTTTAAAAAGAAAGTTTCAAAGACTTTAAACTTATTTTAAAATATTAGATCCATAAATTTTAAAATAACAAAACAAAACAGTTATAAGTATGTCTATTTCAGCTACATCTAACAGATCCTTAAATTTGGTAGATTAATCTATAACAAGAGGCATTTTAGAATTATTGAGATTATGGTTTATAATAGTAAAAGGAACAAAACTAATTAAAGAGCGGTATTTCAAATATAGTAAAAGTAAAATGATTTATTTTTTACAACCTATTTTATATGATGTAACAATAAAAAGTATTATTATAATAAGTATCTTAGTTCTTTTGTTTTAGTTAAGATACATAATTAGATTAACTGAAAGATTTTATCATCCATTAAAGTTACTTACCTATACGTATTTCCTTTTAGCAAAGAATGACATATGATCAGGTTATGAAATGCCATCAAATAAATATATAATAGATATATAAGTTCTTTTTATGCAATCAGTATCAAAGTAAAATAAAAGTATTTGGTAACGTCAGAATTTTTTTAATCTGGTTAAGTTTTTAAACCGATTAACTAGCAATCAGTTTAATAGTTTATTTCTATTGCAATTATACCTTTAAATATATGGTATTTTGAATTTTTATTTTTCGTAATAAAACAATTACTAAATATTCAGTAAGGCTTTACTTTTACTCTTAAATTTTTTAAAATGAATGCTTTAAAAAATTAAATTTGCAATGATCTTTCATATACAGGGTTTTTCTAAAAGGTTTGTACAAAATGCTACCACAAATTCCTGGGACCAAAATACAATACGATCTAACGCAATTTACATTAGTCGAAAAGTTAATCGTTTGCCAGATACAAAGTTTCCATTTTATTTTAGTTATTTTTTTTTTTTTAATAATATAAATTTTTCCACACAATTCGGTATTGGGGGGTTTTTCAGGGTAGGAAATCGAAATCTGATCACGTTTTTGTTGTAAAATGTAGGGTAATTATAGCTACGAGCAATCGTTTTTAAGATATTTCAGATTAAACGTTTTTTTCATACAATTTCGTATTTATTTTTACCAACAACAGAATTAATTTATTTTTTATGAGAAATTTCCGATTTAACCTAAAAAAATATAAAAAGGTAAGAATAAATGCCTGAAATGTATAAAACACAAAATGTCAATATTGACAGTTGTATTTTTGACGAATGTTCTTTTTGACATATGCCCTAGTACACAGCTGCTATTTTTAACCGGTGTATATTATAAACAATTTCCACGTTTGATAATTATTAATTGTTTCTCCCCTTAAAAGTTAAGGAAATTGTCATAAAAGTTGCGACTACGGCGATTTTGATCAATTTTAGTATATAAGTTTTTTTGGGGCGCTGATCAGAAATCTGAAACAATTTTTAGTCAAAAAAGTTTCATTTTTGAGATATCCACCTTCAAACTTGAAAATCAAACAAACCTCATTTCCAGTATATTCGCCCTTCTTTTTGCCCACAATTCTTGATTTTAACACTAAAATGGCACACAATAGTTTATGAACACCTTTTAAAAATTTATAATTATTTTACACCTTTTTTTTCCGATAGATAATTTTCAACCACCGCGGTCATGTTTGCTGAAAAAATCCATTAGTGTATACATTGTCGGGGCATTTGAAAGTAAATCTTTGAAATTAAATGGAAAAAAAGGTATAAAATAAATATAAAAACAAATTTTTAAAAGATGTTTATAAAATATTATGTGCCAATTTAGTGCTAAAATCAAGAATTGTGTGCAAAAAGAAGAAGAAGTAGTAAAAATAAAGTTAGTTTGATTTTCATGTTTGATGATGGATATATTGAAAACGAAACGTTTCCGACTAAAATTATTTTAGATTTGTGATCAGCGCCCAAAAAAACCCGCATACCGAAATTGGTCAAAATCGGCGTTGTCGTAACTTTAGAGACAATTACCAAATTTAAAAAAAATATATCAATTATACAAAATACAGGGTGTCCTGATAGTGTCGTCCTCCGGCGATATCTCAAGAACCCTTTATCGGGTAGCTTCTAATTCCACCGCTAGAGGGCGTAAAATTAAGAACAAAATTGAAAGCACGAATTATTTAAAAATATGCCATATTAACTTATGTCGGGGATAGTTTTCTAACAAACTATGTAAAATAAGCAAACTTTTTTTTTTCGTTTTTTCCTAACCTTTTAAATATAGGAAGGGGGAGGAGCGAATGTACATTTGAAAAAATTAAATTACTTTTTTTTCGACTTAACCGATTTTGATAAACTAGTTCTCGTTTGAAAGAGCTTTTAACAGGGCTTCGGATGAAATATTGGTATAATTATTATTTTTTTGTTTTATCCCTAGATACTGATTTGTGTCAAAGTTATAAATTTTGTCAATTTAAATTTTTTCGAAATATTTAAACACAATAGTATTATTTTTATAAACCCATTAAAAAGAGCATAAAAAAGATAAAGGAACTGCTAAAAACCGCATTTCAATATCTCAATTAATTCTCGACTTATTGCCAAAAAACTGCATTACTCGTATCATTTTCTATTAAAACAACGCGGCGGCGTTTTTATTGAAAGGGCCGGGACGTCAAAAATCACAGAAGGCAGGGACGTCAAAAATTACAAGTGCATTGTTTGTCAAACCTAATAATTTTAAATTTAGTTCTTGTTTATCGCAGATCATCGTTATTATTATTAGTAGTAGTGTTGATAATAATCGTTATTAAATAGTAAGTAAATTATGTCTTATTTCACCACCGAGGCATACGATATGGTCGCCGTTTATTTTGAAAATTTTTAAAATCACTCTATTGCTGCAAGACAATATGCCAGAAGATATTTCGAAAGACGAATAAAAATTGTTTAGACATTTGAAAACCCGTTTAAAAGAAACTGGAAATGTGCATCCTATTCCAGCACAATGAAGATACAATTAGCCAGAGCCCGTAGATAATAATAAATTAGCTATTATTATTCACGAGCCGTGTAATTATGAATGCTGTTATTAAATTGATGATAAACAAATAATAAGGATATTATTGATATTATTTAATATTCGTAGAAAAACAAATGGTTTTTGTTGTCATGGCATTCTTGATAAAAAACGCCGCGTTGTTTATTTGACTATTTAAAATAGAAAATGATACAAGCAATGCAGTTTTTGGCAATAAGTCGAGAATTAATTAAGATATCGAAATGCAGTTTTCACCAGTTTCTTGACTTTTTATACTCTTTTTAATGGGCTTATAATAATAATACCATTGTATTTAAATTTTTCGAAAATATTTAAAAAAATTATAAGTTTGACACAAATCAGTCTCTATAGCCCAATCAAATTGTCATTCAAAATAGGGCCCACGTAAGCATAAAATAGGCTATTTAGTTTTATTGTTTTAATTGGTCTAGTAGGGTGTTAATAACAGTAACCTGTGGTTTCCCACCAAAATTTTTGATGGGAGAACTTTTGGCATCCCGAAAACTACGAATATTTTGGACATTTTTCAGATTTTTCGATATATCTCGGAAATTAATAGTCCTATCGATTTTTTTTATTTTGTACTGTTTTAAAGAGCATTCAATTTCCTACAATTTTTACTTTCCAATTTATTTAAATTACACAAATCAGCTCTAAGCACCAATCCAAATTTGTCATTCAAAATTTTATGGTACCGATTTTATTGAATTAGGAACTACTGTTTTATTACATTTTAATTTAGAAATTTTAGAAAGAAGTGTTAAATATCAAGAACCTTTATTCAAACAACCAAAACGGTTTGTGATGGGCAAAGGCTTTAATACTAACAATACGAAATTTGTTGGACTTCTGATATGAACAAGTTTCGATAGGTATTCAAGGAATTTATAGTTTTTATTTTTTTTATTTCTAATTATTAAAAGCTATTCAATTTGTAAAAATATTAACTTTACCTAAATATAAATTAAAGGCAAAAAACCATTTAAAAAAAATTGTACAAATTTAATTGTTAACGTCATTGGAAAATTGATTTTTTAATATTGTACGATTTTAGTAAATTGCGGCACATTTTACATTGTTTTGAAATTTTCCATAGGATATTTAGAAAATTTTAATTTAAAAAAAATTTAAATTTAAATTTTCGTTTAAGAACACTTTCACAATTATATCAGTTTTAAAAAACTGTATGTGTCAGCGCTTCTTACAGTGTGGATTCAAGAAAATAATGTCATTTCTTTGGGATTTTGAGAATTCTTTTGATTTACCCTGGCTAAGTGGTCATAACTTGATAAATACAATTTAACAATAGGAATATGAAAAGTATTAATTTTCAAAAACTTCTTATAACATTAATTACCCCTTTTAGTTTTTGTCTTTCTAATGTGGAACTGGTATTCGGATTGGAAATTTTGAGCTCTGTGCTGGTACTTTCATATGAGTCACCATCTCAATAGTTTTTGAAATACATAGTGTTATTGAATTTACTTGTTATCCTTGTTAGAGAAATGTATAAGAGAAAAAAGTAAACGATTTGATTATTATTTTAATAAAAAAAAACTGTTACTTATTAAATAATCGCCTTTTTAGCAGTTCTCGACAATTTTTTTGTCATGTCTGTATGAAATACCTCTATATATTGAGTATAAAAAATGAAATTTGTAATATTAAAAAAAAAATCGCATAAGTGCAAGAGTCTTGCAGGTCGGTCTTGGTCTTGCGTAGTCTTGCACTCCTCGGTCTTGGTCTTGGTCTTTGTCTTGCATACCCTGGTCTTGGTCTTGGTCTTGCAAGCGAAAAGGCAGTCTTGGTCTTGGTCTTGCTGCAAGACCAAGACCAAGACCGGTCTCGCTCATCACTATACTTTTCTAACTGAAAATCGAATTTGGTAGAACTTTCCATAGATTTAAAGTTTCTCAGGCTAGCTAAATGGGGATCGGATGTTAACAAAAGTGTTCTAATTATATCAGCATTCGCAGATATTCTGGAACACTTACGGGCATTATTTAATCGAATTTTTCGACATTCTTTATGTCTTGCTTCCAAAGCATCCTCCGAAAGCTGACCAACTGGTAAGCCAAAAAAATCGATTATATTACCCCCGTACACTAATACCTAATGAACTGTACTGGGCATATAGTACCAATTATACAATGATAAATATAATATTCTTGCCTAATGTAATAAAAATTTAAATACATTTGTATCAATTTTATAGCCAGATGCTACGATTTTTAAAATTAAACAAAATTTTCAATTAATTCACAATTTACTCCTGTGATTTCTGCACTTATTTGTGGGTTACGGAAAAAACGCCTAGCATCTTGTCCATCATTTGTGGAGCCATACCCAGGCTTAGGTTCATCAATTATTAGACCCATTCCAAAATAAAATTCACTTTGGATTCTTTTTTTGTTGCTTTTAAATATTTTCTTATTCTCTTCGCCTTTGACTTGCCAACTTTTAATTTGTAATTAATATGATATGTGCAGCAGGCACTTAAAAAACGTATTTAACAATGCAAACTTAACAAACCATATCGATAGTTTTCAATTTTATGCGTTTTACTTAAAACTGCAACTGAATCTATTTCCTTGGGTGTGGCTCCACAAATAATACACTTTGCAGCGAAATTAGTTCTTGACAATATATTTGAAAAACTTTCATTAAATATGGTAAATAGCATTTCGTATGAATTTTTTACAGAATTACTTACACAGATAAGCTCATAAAGTTTTAATTCGTTTTTTTTTTGATGTGTTAATAATATGTTCCTCATTTCGAACTAGGTCTTCATTCTCTTTCATAAATACAAACTTTATTTGCCAACTGCATAATGTAGATGAAGGCCTAGGATTACACCAAATAATGTCCCTAGTAATACAATCAATTAATTTTTTTCGAGCCACTCTGCATGCCTTCTTTCGAAATTACTGCGCGTTCGATTACATTTTTTCCACCACCTCTCAACTTTCATACAAAAAAAGACACCATTTCTTGCAATTTTTGGTCATATTGAGTAAGAACTTTATTTAAGATATTATATGACTGCTTTTGTCATTACACTCATTACATTCCAATAATATTTTGGACGAGTTATAATGAAATATAAAGGAGTTAATAGGAGGATTTGGCGATTTTTTGCCATGTTGGCAAATAGTCAATTTTTGACGGGCTGTAGCTCGCTTGCTGTTAGAGTTAGACGAGACATTGGTAAGTAAAAGTTGTAGAAAATTTACTGTTCTTTAAATTGGTACATAATAAAAAAATCGATAGGACTGTTAATTTCTGAGATATATAAAAAAACTGAAAAAAGTCCAAAAAATTCGCTGTTTTTGGGCTGCCAAAAGTTCTCCCATCAAAAATTTTGGTGGGAAACCACAGATTATTGTTATTAACACCCTAATAGACCAATTAAAATAATAAAACTAAATAGCCTATTTCATGCTTGCTACAATGTACTATTTGATTGGGCTACTAGGGATAAAATAAAAAAATAAATTAATTATACTAATATTTTATCTTAAGCTCTGATAAAAGCTTTTTCAAACAAGACCTAGTTTATCAGAATCGGTTAAGCCGAAAAAAAGTTATTTCATTTTTTTCAAATGTTAATTCGCTCCTCCCTCCTCCTTATAATTGACATGTTAGGAAAAAATGCTTAAAAAAAAGTTTCCTTATTTTACATAGTTTGTGAGAAAACTATTAACGACATAAGTTAATGTGGCATGTTTTTAAATAATCCAGGCTTTCAATTTTGTTCATAGTTTTACGCCCTCTAGCGGTGGAATTAAAAACTTGAAAATAATTTTCAACATTTTCTCGAGGCTAGTTTTTGGTTTTACTATACATATTTTTTTCCAAAACCTATGCGATGAAGGGTTTTCGAGATATCGCCGGAGGACGACCTTATCAGGACACGATGTATAAAAATAATATTATTTTAACAGGTTTTGGTCTTATATTTTTAACACATGTAGTTTTTAGGAGATGTTCAATTGTCGCAGCTTCAGCTACAACGGTATTGATAAAAAAAAAACTTAACGAAATGCTGCATAACTACCAAAACATATGTTTTAATTTATTTTAGAATACTTTTAAATTTAAACGGGTATTACGTAGGATGAGCGACGATCTTTAGCTCTCTCTGCCATGACCTTTAAAAATTGCATTTAAAACAAATTATACTTCTATTGGTTTTTACTTTCATCTTTACTACACTTCTCGCAGTTTTATGTAATTTATTATACGGTTTATTACTAAATGTATTTAATGGTATTATATTTTAAACTATATTTATTTTGTAGTTTTTACAATTATTTAATATTTTACATAATCTGCAAATCCATTTTAAACTGACCACTTTTCTGAAGGGTAAAAAGGACAAAAAATTATAAACTTGACATTAGGCCGCGAACATAATGCTGTTTTAAAAACGGTTAGTGTCCTGTTTAAATTTGGTTTATCACATAATTTGCAATCCACGTTATTTTGAATTAAGTTTCATAAAGCTTATTTTTAATTTTTCACTTAGAAACTTGTTTCAGTCATGGTAAACAAATAAAAGGTCCAATGGGGATCTTTTATGACAAAATAATTTGTATATTTTAGATACTTTTAAATTTAAGATTAAATGCATTTTATCATTATCTTTAAACAACTAGGAGACGTGATATAGGTCTATATTAAGAAGGCGGAATTTTAGATCCTTTCTTGGAGGTGGCACATGTGAGGGTTTCTAGTTATTTGACAAAATGCCGGTATCCTAGAAAATCTCCAAAAGGCGATTTAGGGTGGGAGGACCAAGACAATTGACAGGAAATAAGCAAAATTCTAAATCAAGAAAGCATTACTCAAACCTTATATTATAATATATTATATATAATAATAAATATACAGTATGTCCGGCTATGGGGTAGACAAGAGGGCAAAGAGACCAAAAATTTTATTTTTCGAGGAAGTCTCATTCTTTATAAAAAGTGCTTTCCTAGAGAATACGATTGTCGATGAAAGAAATTAAAAATTGTATACAGGGTGTTCCAAAAATTAAAAATTCAATTTTTTTACAAGAATAAAATACCCTTATTTCAAAGTCAAAATGCTACTTAAGAAAATTGTTTGAAATTATCATATATTTTAGGATATTGGTTTTCATTAGGTTTAAATAGTAATAATTTATTCGGTTTATATTTTCATTTCACTGAAAAGTTTCGTAGGTATACCTTTGATTTTGTATAGCTTTAAATATCACCTTTGAATAGGTACTTCACAAATAAATTCTGACAGTGTCAACCAAACCAGACCTAAGTATTAATTTTGGGATATAAAGCTTAAACTTAACAACAATTATTATGTTTGATTTATTCAAATACTGCTTCACCATTTGGGCTCTAAGATATCCATAACTGTATCGCACTTCTTCTAGGGATATTGCTTATACATATTGTATAATTCATTCTTTCAAAATGTCCTCATCATTTGGTAGTGGATTAGCAAACTAACTATTTTAGGCGTCCCCAAAAATACATATCAGCTAACGTGAGGTCGGGGCTTCTTGGGGGCCATAAAACTTCCAGCAAAATGGATAGGGCTTCCATCTTGCTGTACATGTTACCTCGATATTCTAATGGCAATTGTTCCAAATAATCAGAAAAAAAGTATTTAACATATTTAAATAAGAAATTCTGTTACAAGTATTCTCACAAATATACGGTCCTATTATACCATAGTACGAAACTGCACACCACACATTCACTTTTTTAAAATACTGACGTCGGGTTGGTATTCTGGAGAAAGGATTAACATTATTTCAATAGCGAGCATGTTGCGATGCTACAGTTCCATTCGTCGAAAACGTGGACTCATCAGAGAACATTATTAGTTTATGGAATTCCCTATTACCATCTAAAATCTTACTCCCTACCCACAAACAGAAATGCAACGGCGATAATCGCCATCTGTAGTTGTGTAGCTCGTTTCCTCAAGGATAGTATGGGGTCTTCTCTAACAGACTGCAATACGAGTAGAAACGCTGCATCATCTTCATTATAGATTTTTTTAAACTTTTTTTAAGTTCAGTAAAGATCCAGTTTTTCAAATGTTTTTACTAGCTTGCAGACCGCCTACTTGGTCACGGGTACATTAGGGAACTTTTAATGAAATTTTTCTATCACGTATCGGTATGAAAAATCCCCGTTACCATAACAATGGATTAAATGTATTCTTTGCTCCGTTGTTAACATTTGTAAAAATTAATAAATTTTCAAAGTAGACACTGAGGTCTGGTTTGTTTGACACTGTCAGAATTTATTTGTGAAGTACCTATTCAAAGGTGATATTTAAAGGTATATAAAATCAAAGGTACCTACGAAAATTTTCAGTAAAATGCAAAAATAAACCGAAAAAATAATTATTATCTAAACCTTATGAAAACCAATATTCTAAAAGATATGATAATTTCAAACAATGTTCTTAAGTAGCATTTTGTTAAAAACTTTGAAAAAAAGGTACTTTATTCTTGTAAAAAAAATGCATTTTTAACTTTTGGGACACCCTGTATACAATTTTTAATTTCTTCCATCGACAATCGTATTATCTCGGCAAGCAAAACTTTTTATTATGAGTGACTTTTCCTCGAAAAATTATATTTTTGGTCCGTTTGCCCTCTTGTCTACCCAATCGCCGGACATATTGTATATGTGTGTGTGTGTGTGTTACCGAGGCGTCTTTTTTAGGCAGAAGTGCAAGCTCATGATGATTATATCCCTAGTGTTTGCACTAGTCTTTACCCTGGCACCTAAACCGAAGTAGTTACATTTGGCGAGAAGCCTTAATATTATGTTTAAATAAAAGACCCCTTCTATTTTGGTAATTTTTTTCAGTTCTAGGGAAAATTAAGATATGTTTTCTGTATCATATCTATAGGTTATTGCTGCACGATTTTAAAGATTTATTTTTAACACGTTAAAAAAGTTATTACCCCTGCTTGAATCGCCGTAGAGGAAAGTAGTTTTGTATATTCAGATCCTTATGATGCCTCCAATGACAAGTAAAAATGTATTGTTTTAATAGCTTTTTAAGAAACAAGGGCATTAATAAGGGCGTTAAATGTTACATGCCATTTAACAAGCGGGTGCGTTTAGAGTTGAAATAATTAATCGTCAGTTATTGCCCCAGTTATTTACTTTATTTTTTAGGCTTTATGTTTATTAAATTTTGAAAATAATAATTTTTCTTTAATTTTTTTTCGGAATGTATTTTTGTTTTAGGCAATCAACGTGACGAATGTTTTAATTTTTGTTATTCAAATGACAATATTGAGTTGCCTATACTATATTTGTTTGCTTGCACAAGTGTTTAGACAATAAGAAAGAATATTTTGAAAAACAATAAAATAATTTTTAATGACAAATTATTGTTTTTTTTATTTTTAGGCTCACAAATATAAATAAAGTTCCTCGGTATTACTGTTTATTTCTTCAACCAAACTTTGTCAAATAAATTTGTTTCAGATTCAACGCTGAAATGGCTGCGAAATTTTATTCTACGGGATATTGTCTGTTTGCGTGCCGATAATATAAGAGGGCCGTTAGGTTGGCAGGAAAGAAAGCAATATAGTTAAGGAAAAATCTTCCAAATATACGATGCATTTTTTTTGCATTTGTAAATAAACGTCGGGAAATCGAGAACGTACATGCCGGGGATTTTGAATTAGAATTTAAAATAGGACTATATACGAGGGTACATTTATATCTATTTAGCTTAACTAAAGTTTGGGAAATTACAAAATAGGTTGGGCCACTTGTTACTTTCTCTTTTACCTTAACAAATCAAATGCGCGCCGACAAATTGGCTGATTGATTTGATCGGCCTATTTTTTTAACTTGGAACAGTGCAAGGCTTAAGGACTAAGTACTATCAAAGCGTGAGTGTTTAAAGGAAAGTAAGGGAAATTTATTACTATGAGACTAATAGATTAAACGTTTGGAGGGGACAAGAGTAGATACTCTGGTGACAAAAGGAGCGGATACAGTGGAAAGTTTAGGACTTTTTGAGATGAGCTGTAAAGGGATCTATGAGAGTGGTACTTCGCCTTGCTCTATTGGAAGCTGCTAGCAGAAAAATTGTGTTGGCCATTCCTATGAAGCAAAGGCCCTTAAAGTAACTATAAAAAAGAGGAACGGGTCACTTAAAATTCGCAACTTGGCTATTACGACATAAGGATAAAAAAGATGGATATAGACGTGAGGTTAGCAACAGGTTAACGTGCTACAACTTACGCCGAGCGTAGCTCTCTGACGGTAAGAGGTTCAATATTAAAATATAGAAAATATTCATTTTGATGTCTGATCAACATACGACTTTTAAAACCGGTTTCACAGACGAATCTATGTTGCCAAACGTATTCGATAATTCTTCATAACGAATATTTAATATTAAAGAAAGGTGCTAAAATATTAACCTGCAAATTTACTCTTTTTAGGAAAAAATATATTTAACGAATATAATCGTAACTATAAAGAACTAGATATCTATAGAACTTTAGAGTTCATTATAGAAAAACATGAAATAGGCGTTGGGCTGCATACAAACTTACCACCGTATTAGTTTTAAAAATTAATTTTCTTTTTTGTAAAATTTCTAAAAAGCAAATAATTATGTTTTAGAAAAAAATATGTCTTTGACCATAAGCAAATCGATCATTGCCATTAGTTAAATTTTGTGTCACAAAAAGAGACTAATTTACCTCTTGGTCCGGGTCCCGGGGTATACGGGCTGACCCTGTCCAGCCCTATTGACCCCTATGAACTTGCAGATCGCCTGCAGCAAAAAAAGAAGAAAACCCTCCAAAAAACCAAAAAATCACAAATATTAGTCTACGTTTCGGTGGCAAGTCGGCCACCGTTGTCAAGACAGAAATTAAATCAACTAACCACACTTTAAAGGACCCCGCAATTTTCCTATGGAAAATGGTTTTTGGCCAATTGTTTTCAAACTTTGCAAAGTAATAGTTCTTAACACGCTGATCAAAAGGCCCCACGGGTACAAAACCCGAAAACCCCCCTAACCATCCCAAAATCACCCTCAAACGTTCCCGAATCCCCAGTGACTTTGAGGGTGATTTTGGGGGGGTTAGAGGAGTTTTTAGGTTTTGTGCCCGTAAAGACTTTTGATCTGCGTGTTGAGAACCATCACTATGCAAAGTTTAAAAGCAATTGGCCAAAACCCTTTTTTCATAGGAAAATAGGGGGATCCTTTAAAGTGCGTTTATCTCAAAAACAGTTGCTCCTAGAGAATTAAATAAAGTATACATTTTTGACGCAGCGGAGATAATAGTAACTTCTTTTTTAATAAAATGGTCAATATACCAAGCTCAAAAAAAGTTATGCCATCTAAAACACGTAAGGTAGGCCGTAGCTGGCGCCCTCTACTAGCAACATCAAAAGTATGGACACATTTAAATTTCTCCCCTCAAAAAACCCCCATATCCATATATATTTTGTACTGCTATGTCTTTTAGTAAAGAAATTATTACAAAAAAAACGAAAACTAAATTAAACGTTTGACACCCTTTATCATAGTTATTATCAATTTTGTGATAAGTCAAATTTACTTTTATTGTATTATTTTGACCTAAGTAATATTCTGTTGCTCTGTGTCCCATTACTTTTGGGACATCCTGTAGATGTGTTCTACATTAATGTGGTGGATTTATTTATTATTAAGTATTTTTTGGATTACTCTCCAGGTTTGATAAAAGGAACAGCTTGGGTCCAGATCTCGGAGTATTCTTCTAAGCATAGAGTGTGCAGATCACCCAAATAAGAAAGTCAAAAAACCCTTAAAAATCAAAATAAAACCTATCAACGTTTTGGTGTAAAGTTTTAAGATATAAATAAAAATATAATAAACGGGGTAACAGGGTAACTAGGTGTTTAGAGCAAGTGAAGTCCGCAAACCGAGTCGTGAACGAGATTTGCAGTTACTATTCCCGCCCAAACATTTAATTTTTTGGGAAGTTGGGTGTGGCCTGGGCTTGGGATTTGCAGCAATTTGCTCTGTTATTGTTTAGAAAAATTCAATGCGCCTGTCGAAGTCATCTTCTGTAGTTTCGTGAACGATTTTCATTTTATAGGGATGGAAGTGATTCGATTCCAAGATTTTTTTCACGAATGAATACGAAATATGACAAGTATTTGCCAACGCCTTAGTAGATTGAGTCAGATCATGTACCATTTCAGCCAAAACTAGGACTTTGGTTTCTATACTAATTTTTGTCTTCCTGATCTTGGAGCATCTTTTACTGATCCTGTTTCCATAAATTTAGTTACCAGAGTCCAAATGTATTTTCTGCCAATGGGACGTTCTGTAAAGCGTTTGTGGAAAATTCTCACAGAAGCGGGCAAATTACGATGAATTTTCCCGTAAATTAAATTAGCTTGGACTTTTTCTCCTAGAAATCGAGCCATTTTAAATAAGAAAAGAATAACTTTGACTTTTCAAAAATAAAACTACTTTGGGTAGACAACTAATATCATGAAAAACAGGTCAAGAAAGCATACAGCCATAGTAACTAATTATTACACCTAAAAAAAATCACCAAAAATAATAAAAATCATGGTATAACATATTTAACTGGGAAAAATAAAAATTGATGCTATTACAAAAGAAATTTGACGCGAGTGTCTAAAAATGTGTGGTTGTATTCAGCATGTAAAAACTTTATAAAGAGGGTTGGCTCAATCCCCTTTTACATAAAAAAATACATTGTTTGTAGTGTCATTTTTTCTAGGTTTGCATCATTTGGTTAGTCATGCAAACATCCCAGATTTGGTTTAAATATCTTAAGTACTTCAGAAAATTTAGGGGTAGGGGAAGAGCGTACTTTATGTCCTTACTGTATAAATACCGGATGGTGCCTCGTCGGACGGGATATAGGAAATCCCAAAAAATTCTATTGAAGTTTATATAAGAGCATTTAAATCTACGTCCATGGTGAAAATTTTAGATTTTTCTGTTACACCGTTTGCGAGTTAGATGCTAATATATTATTCAAAAATGGCCAAAGGTTTATTTTGTTTGCTGTAATATCTTATTTTATTATTTTCTGTCGAAAACTCCAATAAAAGTATAGGTTTTTAAATATCGAAAAAAATTAAAATTAAAACAAAGAACGAATTATTTAAATTGGGTTTTAAGTAATTATGCTGCTAACTTTAGATATGTAACGGCTAATCACATTTACGGCAAGTTTATGCTAGCGCGCACTAAACAAACGATAGTGTCATTTAGGCATGCGTATTTAAAAAGCAGGTCCAGTGCCGGACTTAGAATCAATTAACGACGAAGATTGAACGCTTTCTGTATATTTAAAGGGTTTTGCTTTGGTTGGGGATCAGTAAAGGGATCGTGTAATACACTGTCACCTGTCGTTTATTTGGATTGGAACAATCCTATAAACAAAAAGGTAAAAAAAATGTTGGTACAAATAACGTTAACTCTTTTTCTGCTTACACTTATGTTTTCGATAGCAATGAAAGGATATTGTAAACATATTAAATGTATTTCTACAAACGGAGCATATATTTACTAGAGGCAGCCTTGCTGTGTGGCAGTGCGAGAAAGAAAAAAGAATCATGGTATAACCTTTTCCGTGACTTCAACGTGCCTATTGATCGACGCGGAGAGACCGACCAATCAGCACGCAGAGTGGGGTATATATATTTCTTTCACCCACCAATGAGCACGTTGGAGGGAGGAAAAGGTTATATCGCTATTCTTTCTTTCTTGCACAAATGTTCGCTTTCCAAAGGGCAAGGGTGCCTCTAGTAGGTATATGTACTAAGGGAATACGTTTTATATTGTAACCATGGTTACTGACTTTTTAGATTAATGCCATACATTTTTTGTTCAGATTTTTTTCAATCCGATATAAACAATTATAGTGATTTTTTTTCAATTATGATTGTGTTACAAAAATACGTATGGATGAAACAAAAAGTTAATTTTTAAATAAACCACAAGAGTCATGTTCAGCCGCATTCTCCATTTTTTATTATTAGTAAGTACAACGTATCAGTTGTGAACCACTATAAAAATTCGCAGCTTTCCGTAGCTGTAACATTTAGAAGAACAAAAGGAATTAAAGGAGCTGACAATGGATAATATGTTCCATTTCGTTTGAGAACAACACCTAATCAAACCAGTTAATTTATATTTTACAATTATATATATATATATATATATATATTATATATATATATATATATATATATATATATATATATATATATATATATATATATATATATATATATATATATATATATATATATATATATATATATATATATATATATATATATATATATATATATATATATATATATATATATATATATATATATATTTTATATATAAATTAACTGGTTAAAAAAATTTTACTGGTTTTAAACCAGTGAATCACACTGGTTTGATTATACGCTATCGAAAACAGAAGTCTAAGCAGAAAAAGAGTTAACGTTATTTGTACCAACATTTTTTTTACCTTTTTGTTCATAGGATTGTTCCAATCTCGCAAAAAACCGTTTATTGTACGGCCATTTGCAAGTCCAGTCAAATAAACGACAGGTGACAGTGTATTACACGATGCCTTTACTGATCCTAACCAAAATATATAATATATATATTATATATATATATATATATTATTATATATATATATATATTTGGCGTCAAATTGACAAAGTACGGAACTGGCCGGCGACAAATGTGTAAATGAAATCGATCTGCTAGTCCGTTCTGCGCATGATTTAAGACCCTAAGTGATGACTAACGCCACAGCGCACGGACACATTTTTTCGCCCATAAAATCCAACTTTTGAACCGCTATCTGATACCCTTTACCGGTCCATATAAAGATCAGTGGTTTTAAGAAAGTTGTTGTCTAGTATTATTATCTTGAAGTCTGTCATAATGTTAACAATATAAAAATATTATTGTAACAAATACGTTTAAAGATATCTAATGTGTTTTTCCTTTTAAGATTCCATCTAATTCGACTGCAAAAGTTTACTTTATACCCATATATAACTCTTTTAAAGAAATAATTTAAAAGTTTTGTAATAACCACTTTATCAAATGAAAGTAAAACTGTTGTTGCTTAATATATACTCCTACACATGCCTTTTATTGGGTATGGTGTTTTTTTTTCTGTATCTACTACAAATATTTGCATATTTAAGTTATGAACATTAGATGAAAATGCTGATGCATATAAAATTTATGTACAGGGTGTTCTATTTTCGACACATTTTTATACGGTATCTCCGTAAATGTAAGTGCTCAAAAAAGCAATATAGGCATCATGTGCCCATTTTGGGTTAACTTTAAAATGGTAAAATCAAATCTTGAAAATTTTCAATCGCTTAAGAGATACGGGGGATAATCAAAAAATTGCCATTTACATAATGACCCTATATTTTTTTAGTTAAAAGAGGTACAGAAAAATGTTTGATACAAAAGTTCATTTACAATGATTGTTAAATAACCTGCCGTTTTCAGAATAAGTATACAGGGTCAGGTAAAAAGTTATCGTACCCAACCTTTTTTTTTAAATGGAACACCCTGTATATTTTAATCTTAAAAGATAGCATATTAAATTATCTTTTTGAAAATATATAATACCATGGATAATGTTGGTTTTATATGTCATTTATTTAAACGTTTTTACGTTAAAATGGGTAGACTATGAAACAAAAGCTTATATCCTTTAAACGAAACTATGTTGACATTCTTGTTATTATTAACATTTAACAACAATTTCATTTTTACATATTAATTTGTTAAAATGACTTATTAACATTGTAAAAAAATTAATATGATATCAGTTTATATTGAAAGTGAAAAAAAACACGCTTATTTCTATTCTTTATTTTCCTTTTTATATTATTTTCTTTAATATAAGTTTTTGATCTCGGCTTCGTAAAAGAGCCGTATGTTTTTAAATTATATTACAGTCGTTGAAATATGTCCTTAAATGATGACATTTTTCCGGATAGAAAACAAAATGTAAATTTTGCGTCTTTTCTTCGTTTTTTCGACTATCAATCAATCATATCAAATTTTTCAAAATGTTGATAGGTCATTTTTACAAATTAATGTTTAAAAATGAAACTGACGTCAAATGGTAATAACAACTAGTAGTCCAGGAAATGAACCATTTTGACTAGCAATTTTTTCAAAATGCATAGTATGACTTAAAATTTTGATAGTAGGTAGGGAATTGTCCAAGGATCAAAATCTATATCATGCCCAAGGGCGCCTTTACCTTGGGAGTGGTTGCCAAACTATCTCGGAGGTGGACTTTTTTTAATATATTTTGACCACAGGAATTGATAGAAAAATGATTTCTTAGCATAAAATGTTCTACCATTAGGTAGTTTTTCAAAAAACAAACAAAATGTTTTTTTGTAATTGCTGTGGACCAATAAATACCAAGTTATGGTTTGTTAAGGGTTAGCTGTCATTCATCAAACCCAAAATTTTAGAGTTTTAAAGGAAAATAACACAAAATCTACTTATTTTTCGAGAAAAACTAATATAATAACATTTTGGACGCATTTGCAGACTTTTCTTTTTTTTTTAGAAAAAGGTATGTATTTTAAAAGTTGAGTAAGTTATGATTAAAATAGGGTTAGACCAAAATTTTTTGAGTACCACCCTAATTAAAATGAGTCGTAGCCCTTTTTCAATTCTCTTTATCTATATGTATCATAAATACATTTTAAAATTTTAACCGACTTAAACTGCTTAATTTTGAAAAAAATGGAGCTGCAAGTGAAAATCATATTTCAGAATTTTAATAAAAAATGGCCTTTTCTTAATAATAACTCGAAAACTAAGGGATATACGTGAAAAGTATTAAGGTATCAAGGTGTTACTTTTTGAATTACAAATATTTTGCTTCTTTCTAATATGTATGACGGAAATTAAGTGAAATATATAAACGTTTAAAAAGCGCTTCCTTGTTTCAGCCCTTTAAACTTACTTCTTTAAAAAAGTAAGGGTTTAAAAACAGTTTTAATATATAGGACTTTATAATAGCTCTTAAAAAAACCAACAAAATGGGTTTTTAAAGAACTTTTTATCACAAAAACTGAAGTACTTATGCTTAAAAAACAATTTTTGGAGCATTCTAAAAGCGATTCGATGCAATATTGTAAGGGGTGGATTTTTAAGGATTAAAAAATAACAAAATTAAATAAGTAATACATTTGAACAGTCACATTTTTTAATTACACTCTGTGACAATATGTTAATTTTTGAAGGGTAAACAATTTTTTTTATTAAATCATAATAAGGGTTGATTTTTTAGGGTTAAAATATATTAAATAATGTTTCGAAGAATTAAATGCTTATTTTTTAATTTATATGAGCCTAATTTTATGTGATTTAAACTTTAATATAAAAGTTTTAAAGTTTTTTGCAATAAGGGGTAGTTTTCACCCCTAAAAATAAATAAAATATTATAATAAATTAAATATTGTATGTGTATATTATATATTTATATATAATAAAGGTACCTATAGAACCGAAACGGTCACAATTAAAATATATAATAGATTTTACCATTTTTATCTATAATTTAAGTTATAGTCAGTTATTGATGGTTAATCAGCTTTTTTACCTTAGGTAAAACATCTGGGTAAACAATAAAAAACTAGGATAGAAATGTAAATCATGTTTTCCCACATGTTACTGTTTAGGTTGTACAGCTAATTAGACTGTCCATCTTTATACGTTACTATTTTAAAAAGAGTTTACCTTTGGTAAGGTATAACCTTTACTAAAAATGTTTTTAATTTTATGCATAGTTAAAAAATTTGGAATAAAAAGCATCCTTTTGTTGCCTAGATTTTTTTTTGTTTGCCTTTAAAATTCAAAACATAAAATAATTTTACACCCCGTATATAGATATACTACTAGAGATAGAGTTTCTATAAGTTTTTCTTTTTAATAAAAGTTGACAAGCCATTTACGGAGTCATAGAAAATGATATAATAAAGACGTCAAAATGAGATTTCTTATCATTATTTTATGTAGGTACAAGATAAATATTTTTACAACTATTTCCTTGCTATTTCTTACTACTCTTTTTACAAGCTGACATGCCTGAGGCAAGTTTAATTTCTTATAGATTAATGATCTTGAATTATTCATATAAACATAAATAAACTTAATACGTAAACAGTAATTCTTTGCAATTAGAGTTAACTGAAAATGGGTCCAGAATGAATTGGTTTTATTTTTTTTTTCAAAAACAAAGCAAGATAGGAAAGAATATCAAAAGACAAAAAAGTTGTATTTTTAGTTGCTTACTCTAAGAAAATATAAAAATTGTAAAAAAGTCAGGTGCGTACATTTTTTTCCCAATTATTTTTTATAAGGTTCTCTAAAATGCCATTGGACTTAATAATGACCCTGATTATTATAAACAACACTGACAAATTTTTAAAAAAATACGCTACAGGGTATTTAGCTCGGTATTTAGGATATTTACAAAAAACCTATTTTTGTAATTATAATAGTTTAACACCCTGTATCCGTATCTATAACTATGCGTATTCGAACTCATATTTATAGAACTTTTTTTTAATTTTTCAATGAGGTATCACTTTCTGAAATTTGGCCGTACATTTTTTGAGCACCCTGTATTATTTATCGAATTTTATAATAAAGTACAGATTTTTCTATAGCAAGTTTAAACATTATTTTGTAAATTCCTTTTAACTTAAAATTTAACAGGTATATAACTTAGACCAAATGACGTCAAATTTCTCTAGTTGGTCAAATGCTATCTTAGGGTTCAGTTGGAAATAAATCATAAAAACTGTTAATAATGTTGCCACAAGGTTTCTTTCACTTTTTTACACTATTTACTTCAAATAATTTTCTGTTTCGCAGAAGAAAGATAATTGCAAAAATCTTCTCTTTAAAAACAAAACGAGTGATTAGAATATTTAAAAAAAACAGAAGAAATTAGAAAGAATGAAAGAAAAAAGGTAATCAAAGAAATCCAAAGTCATTTCAAAAAATATTTTTGGTAAATAAATACCAAGTCTGTAAAAATATTATAAATTGTATAAAAAGTCTCGAAAATATTCAACAAGATCTGAAAGTTTTTAACTATGCTTAAAAAAGGAGATCTCATTCAAGACACCGCAATACACCGAAGGACATCCGAAATGGTTCAAAAAGAGCCAAGCAGGTTCAAACCACCGTAAGAAATTTTACTAAAGTAGAGATCGAACGCTGTTAGAACAACACCGATACGTCACGGTCTCATATCAGTTTGCCATATGAGACCGTGACGTATCGGGGTTGTTCTAACAGCGTTCGATCTTGAAAATGGGAGTAGATTTAGAAAATTATAGAAGACCTTAAGAGATCTAAGCAGGCTCAAGATAATTCTCTGAATGACCAGATCTTACTTTTAAGAATTAATAGTATATACCTTGCTGGATATTATCGAAAAATAATTTGAAAATATAAAAAAAATGCCTAACTTAGGTGGTTGATTATATCAATAATCAAGCTGCTTTCTCTCGTTATCCCGTGAGGTTAAAATCAAAAGTTGCGCGGGTTTATCACACTGAAGTAGATTTAATTAAAAAGTTGCAAAATTGCCTAAATATAACTGTTAACAGTTCGTGACTTTAAGGACAAGAAACAATAAATTTACTGCACCAAATTTGATTTGTCGAACAAAAATGTGTACACATGCTGAAGAACAACCTTATAAGGGCATTTCTTATAACAGCAAAGGTACAAAGGCTCTCTATTTTTTAATAAGATTTGCTGATAGTAAAATTAATTGCTATCGTAATGCCTTAACTAACGAGAAAAATGTCTCGTTATTTTTAAATAAATAATACATTATTTGTAAATAAAAAGATAAAATTCTGGTAATGAGGCCAAGATTCTTTAAATAAAATAAGCAAAATGTATGAATAATATGGGCAATTTTAAAAAATTCTAAAAAATATACACACTTAATAGATTATAAATAAAATTTTAGTATTGTTAATAATTTTATTTTATTCCTAATTTTTATTAGAGTATATTTAATAAAGTAAATTAGCCTTATATTACCAAATTACAATTTACTCTCTTGGTTTTGTTAGCAAAACAATGTTACCAATAATATTATCTAAGAATACTGCAATATTGCATTATACTAATGTGAAAAAAATATTATTGATTGATTCATCAAATATTTTATTTTATATTCTTGTTATAATTCCATGAAATGGAAAAGCAACTTTTTTTAATTATTGTAGCAAATAAATTAACTTTAAATATTGTTTTTACTCCTCTTAGAAGCGATTTTTGTTGATCTTAACGTCTTGAAGTCCTTAGGTAAAAAAAATTATTCTGTCGGACGTCAGTATGTCGTTTTGTTGGCCTTATATCTCAAAAACGGCTTTACCGAGAAAGATGAAAATTTGCAGGCAATCTGAGTCTGTGCTAACTTTAAAACCGAATACTTACAGACAGTCTGTATACAGGGTGGCACCATAAAAAAAACAAATTTTATCACGTGGCTATAGAGGAAGGAAATATTTCTACGCAAATAAGGCTTATATGAAATTACGCATATAGACTGGGCTTATAGCCACCTCAAAATTAAATGTTTATCCGACTCAAACGTACAGCACGCATAGCTATGTTCTTAAAAGTAAAATACGTCGATAAAGCTACGACTGGTTTCTATCAGATCCCCAATTATTCTAGAAATTTTTTGACGATATATTAACCTCCACAAGCTTATACACGTGTGGGAAAGAAATAGGGAGTAAAAAATTACCCTAAACAATAAAACTATCTTTATGGCACTACTTTATGATAGGGTGAATCTCCCTTTGACCTTTAAGAATAATTGTTAGCGCACAGTGCGGTGGGTACGAAAAACAACTTCTAATTCCACAGTGAACAGTTCTCATTTCAAGTTTCTTCGTTTTGTAAATTACTTATTTGCTTTCGATCTGGTAAGTAATGGTTTAGCGCTTTCTTTTTTTTCTTAGTTTTCCTAAAAGAGGGTCCAGCTTTTCATAGGCTAAAATCTGTCCGCTCTTTAACTCACTAGGGTAAAAACTTGTTCATTATCGCACTCTCATGGCATTGTAAACACCCGTAACCACTGTTAAACTTACTGAAGAACCTACTGGAGAAAATCTAGAAATTCAAAATTTTAAACTATTAAAACCAAAACTCTATTACTTCTTTTCGCCAATATAAAAATGTATATAAAAACCAAATAACTTCTACCTGGTGTTTCGACTAATATGTCATCTTTATATTAATATAATAGCAAATTATTAAAATTATTTAAAATACTTTCAGAATATTACCAGATATATTTTATAAATAGATTAGTTTTATGTTTATAGGCAAATTAATGTATTCTGCTGAGGAAAAATCGACATTGCATTAGACCAGAAACCCTTTTAATCCTCATCTGTAAACATTTTTGATCTCGAAGTTACAATGTCCTACTTTCGAATTAGTTGGTAATTTATTGTATAAAACTAGTATCTAAACTTAAAAAAAAAAAACGTTTTCAGCTTCGGTTATGGTAGACTCTATCCTAATCATGTTTCTTTAAGATCTGACTAGATCTTAACATTTGTTTTCAAAGTGAAATGATCATTTTTCTAAACTAATTTAGGTGTTTTGACATGCATTTTTAAGGTAATTTCCGGTTTCACCGGAAAGGACCTCAACTTTTGAATTTTAAATGGAACACCCTGTTTTTTTACCTATTCGATAGAAAATGACATCTTCAATACAATGACACCCCATATGTCAACTTTTGACAATTTCCTTTAAAAATATTTAATTCTTTAAAATTCAATCTAGAGTGCCATGACATCGTTAAAACAACCAATTTTGAGTCCAGAAGGCGTGGAAAAATGGTTTTAATTATTTTTCGTATTTTATGTCTTTTTCAGAAAGGTAAAAAGATTTCAAAATTTTATTTCTAGACATAACTCATTTTTTTCAAATGGAACGATGGTAGCTCGTTGGTATAATCGAAAAATTTTTTTTGTGAATAATTTGATAACCCACACTTGATATTTGGACTTAAATCAACCCTAAAAAAGCTAAAAAAATAGGTATACTAGTTGTTGCTTATAAGAATAATAATAATTATATTATTATTATTAATTATTATATTTATAGGTATTTAAATTAAAGTTGCTTATTAATAAACACAGCAATAACTTTAAATTGCTAACTTGCATTTAATTATTAAACTATTGGACATTTTTGTTTATTTCCAATCCTACCTGACAAAATTGCTGAAATGTTTATGACTCTTTTAATCGAATACCACGGCCGGATGTTTTAACATGCTCTTTTCAAATATGTCAACGAGCCACCATCGTTTTATTTGAAAAAAAATTTGATATGTCTAGAAATAAAATTTTGGAATCTTTTTTTCCTTTTTTGGAAAAGACATAAATACGTCAAATAATTAAAACTATTTTTTTACGGCTCCTTGACTCAAAATTGGTTGTTTTAACGACGTCTTGGCACTCTAGATTAAAATTTTTTTTTTTAAACAATAAAAAATTAAAGAAAATAGTGTAACAATATTTTCCTTTTTAAGATAAAAAAAAATAAAAAATATGGTAAATAACCCCCACAATAACATATTTCAATGTATAAAAATAAAAAAAAAAACATTTCTATTTGGCACATGTCAAATATGTGCCGCATAATGAGATTTTTTTTTTTTGGATAAGGTATCTTTTAGAAAATGTCACTTTAAAAAATTGTCGCCTAAAAAAGTTATTTATATTTTAAAAAACAAAGAAAACGATTAAAAGGGGTCGACGAAAATTTTGGATAAAAGAAAATTTTAAATGTCAAAGATTTTTTTTTTATAAAATATTCTAACAAAAAAACACAAACAGAAAGAAAAACATATTTTTATATATTAAAATTAACAAATAAAAACCAATTTGACACACCTGTATTAAAAATAAGCCACATAATGAAAACATTTTCTGAAAAAAGGTTTCTAAAATAATTTGAAAAAAAAAACCCTAAAAAAACCAATTTAAATTAAAAATAGCAATAAAAAACAAAAAACAACATTTCAGATGCAACAAAATATAAAATGACGCAGAAGCCTGGCTGAATATTATTTTTTTGTATAAAATATTGTTAAAAAAAAAACACAAACATCAAAGAAATATTTTGATTTTTATCTATTTTAATTTTTATATTTAGGCATGCGCACGTTTTGGTTTTTAAAAATTGCTACAATTTTTTTTTTGCTAGAGGAATACGACAGGCGCTATTTTTCTTGCAGCTTCTTGGCTATTTTGGTAAATATTTTAGTGATTTTTAAGGTACCAAAGTTTGGCAGTATGCAAATAACTTAACCTAAAACCTCGTCAAGTGTTGGTAAAATATATTTATAAATACCAAATGAAAAATTAATTTATGCATTTATTTTGTACTTATTAATTTTAGAAATACTTGAATCGGTTGTTTATAAATTTTAGTAAGTTTGTAAATCTTGTTGTTAATACAATTTGAAGCAGTAAACTTCAAACTGTAAAGCATTTAAATACAATTTTATGCACTAAAAATTGCAGCCAGAAATATTTTACTAAAGAAATAAAAGAAAACTTTAAGTTTGTAAGAATATTATTTTTTTAATAGTATAAATTATACTTATAGTAAGCTTTAAATTAAATGTTGTCAAATTTAGTTTTTCTATGTGAAATATTTGGTAGTATAATAAATTTTAAATGAAGAATTTACCTTTGCTTTGGATAGAAGTAATAGGCTTTAAATTTAATACTTACCAATTTTTGGTATACTATGGTTTATTTTAAAGTAAAAAAATATTTATTAATATTTTATATTTTTATATGCACAATATTAAATTAACATATTTTTTTAATATTAATTTCTTACTTACCGATTGTGCTAATGTTCCTAATGTCACACATATCGCAAAGAGCACAAATTTCCATGGCAACACAAATAACATTTCGCAAATTGTCCACCTACGGCCACGATCACTAGGTACACGAACTGCAAATAGCAATTGACTCTCTCGCAAGGATGGATGCTGCAAACTGCCCTCGAAGCGAAGACGCTCCAAGACGCTGCCGCGGATTCCACCGCGGGTGGGTCAGCGGGTCACGAGGACTCGAGCTGGAGCGGTAAACGCGTGGGGAGCCCCAATATAGTACGGCGCCTACAAGGTGGCGTTGGAAGGTCGTGGTTCGCCTGTTGACACCTTAAAAGTTTCTTTTTATTATATTGCTCTGCTTAATAGAATAATATTATTAAAGCAAAACAATTGATACCGATTTCATTTCTCGGGGTCGACCAATAAGCACTGACCTTTTATCTATGCTAAAAGTCACAATATTAATCTTTGTCACTATATATTGGCAAAGAAAGCAATGGCAGCTTGTGGTCATTGGCGTAGTTACGTAACCAAGGGCCCTGGGGCAAATAGGTAACTGGGTAAAATATAAATACTTTATAGGTGCAGAGCTACTTAATTTTAAGCGCTTTATCGTCAGCGTAGATAATATTTTAAACAAAAATAACACACATTATAGCAAACACTAAAAAACCTACTTTGCAACAGGGATACCGTAAATGTCTACATTATGTAGCACTAAAAGTAAACCCTAACGTAATCTAGAAATATTTGCACATAGTTTTTCCAAATAAATAAATTACAATATGATTAATAATAATTTATGATTTATAATTATAATTTAAATTGATTTCAATTAAAGTAATTACGCAAAATAAAACTTAATCTATAAAATTTAGAGTGCAATGAGCCTAGATAAGACTTAAAAAAATCGGAGCGTAACTCTTCTTTGAGATGTTCCGTAGGGAAGTAAAATTGCAACTTACTTTGGAATTCGTACAATATCAATATTTATACCAGAAGTCTGTGATGCAAATTTTCGAACCTAAAAGAATTTTATAAAAGTAGTATAAAGTATTCATATATTCATGTTTTTTTTATTATATTTATACCATACAACAATAAAATATCTTAATCCTCTTGTATGGCCTGTGCAACAAGTCTGCTGAAATAATTGGTATTTTCATTGAAATGGCATGCTGGAAGAAGTCTGGGTGGAGGGTTCCTGAACTACGGAATAATTAGGAAGCAGAATACGTATAATTATCAACGTCAACTGCATAACTGCTTGCCGAAGAACTTCTTGGAGGATATTGCCAGCAGCGGTACCGGTTCAGTGTTGCCTGTAATTCATTCTCGCATTGCAGTGCCAGGTGAAGTGGCATTTTTCAAAGCTAAGTGCCAAATATCTTCCAAACGTTTCAATTCATCTTCCTCGGTTGCCTGTGCTACGGAATCGGTTATTTGGTGCAACTCCGAAACTGCTGCGAAGACAAATTTTGAGACGTCTTTTTTCCCAGTGGAGGAGCAAGTGCGTGGGATAGATTGTTTGATGTTGTGAGTTACATGATTCAGTAACCCCTGTTTTGTTTATTTGGGCATCATTATCTAACTCTGTGTTTGGCGGTAACATATCAGCGGTTCCTTCATCGCCATGCAGTTCTGTTTCATTAGATTTATTCTCTTCACTGTATTGAGAATCCTGGAAGTAAAATAATTATTAACAGAATAGTATTAAATAGTAAACCTCAATATCCCGTGACATCATTATAATATCCCGAAATTTATTTTTTAGGATCCTAGCTTTATAGAAGAGTGGAAAAGAAATTGCCGCGGTTTTCAAAATAGATGGAACTTTCCTATGTGCTGTGCGACATCGACGGCAAACATATATTGATTCAAGCACCGCCACGCACTGTGGAACCAGTTTTTAACTACAAGGTCATAACGGCGTTGTTCTTATGGCCGTTGCAGACTGTAATTATTGTTTACATATATCGATGTTGGCTGCAATGGAATCGTATCAGATGGAGGTGTTTTCCAAAACTGTTCTTTGTATACAAAATTAGAAAATGGTATACTGCCAGATGGACATTGTTTAGTCGCTGATGATGCGTTTCCCCTAAAAGTATATTTAACTAAACCATATAATAGCGTACCTCTGAGCAAGGAAGAAAAGATTTTAATTATCGCTTAGTAGATCAAGACGCATGATGAAAATGCATTCGGTATTTTAGTTAGCAGATTTAGGATTTTTGACGAAAATATCGTTACGAAGTTTATCAACTACAGACAAAATTGTTAAAGTTGCTTGTGCTCTTCATAACTGGCTAAGCTGCTAACTACCTATTTTCCGACGGGATCTGTTGACGAAGAAAATATAGATACAGGTGAAATTATTCCAGGGAAATGGAGATCTGAGGCACAAAACCTAAAATTAATTTCAAAACCTATTTCGGGGTACAAATCATCCAGGCTTGCCGGAATTTAGAACCACACATCAAAGGTACTTTAATAATGAAGGTGCAGTACCATGGCAGAAGCAGAATTTATTAATTATCTAATGTTCATTAAACCTCTAATTAAGATTACATTTATTTTAGTTCAACTCACTACATAACCATATTAATTCAAGTCGTCATAGACCAGGTTCGATAATTTTGAAACCAACAAAAAATAATAGTAGAATGAAACCCATTGGAAAAGAAAGAGAATATAGCAAAAAGTTGTAGGTAATAAAAGATCTGCAACTTTTGTATTTGCTTTTCTTTACATAACCTCAAATTTGAGTGAAATTCAAATAACCAAGATTTTGGTTTTTATTTTTATCTTTTACAAAAAAAAAAATCACAAAATTTGGTAAATACTTGCCTTTTTATGTCCCAAACACACTGTAACTTTTTGATTTAAAATATTTATTTTTTCACCTTATTTTGACTTAATATCGAAAAAGCACCCTAATTTCAATCGAAAATTCTCCCGTCAAAATATCTGCTTTTTTAAAAAGTCATTGAGAGCTTTTGTTTGTTTAAATCTCTTCTTTCTGATGATGTCAAAAAAATATACATTACTATGGTAAATGTTCTCAGAAAATGCAAAGCAGAAAAAAACTCGAATCCGAAATTTTTTATAACAACTCTTATAGCATGTTTTGCAATCTTTGCGTTTATGGATTTCAAATTTTTGTTTATCAATGTAACATGGAATCTTACGTTTTCGAGTAATTACAGTGTAAATTTTAATAAATAGCTCAAAATTGTACATAATTATTAAAAAAAATCTGGTCTCGAGTTTTTTTTCGTTTCTTTTGCATTTTCTGAGAACATAATGTATATTTTTTTCACCATCAGAAAGTAGAGATTTAAACAGACAAAAAGCCTACCGACTTTTTTTAAAAAGCAGATATTTAAACGATTTCATTGAAAAATTAAATTATATTAAATCTATAAGGTAAAAAAAAATAAATATTTTAAAACAATAAAATACAGTGTATTTTGGACTTAAAAAGGTAAATTCTCGCAAATTTTGTGAATTTATTTTATTTTTTGTAAAAAGATAAAAATAAAAAAACCAAAACTTGGTTATTTGAGCTTTTCACATAAATAGCGGTTTATACCTCCAAAAAAAGTGTAAATAAAAATAAATTATGAATTAACTTACGACGCACCCACAATACTACCATTTAACTTTTCATAGGACTTATAGTTTTGCCGAAAATCGAGATAAACCAAATTTTACCCTTAAAACTCCCCCCTCCCCTTCCCGACCACAGATCGCCCGTAAATTATTTTTCCTTTTATTTTTGTTATATTCTCTTTCTTTTCCAATAACTTTCTCATCTACTATTTTTTTTTTCACTTTTTTACCATTTCAAAAGGCCTAGCCATAGTCTATCAAATAATAAATTAGCAGATACAAATAAGAAATGCTACTTACCAAATTACTTTGTGTGGATCGTTTTTCTTTGGTTATTCTCAGAAATGCATCCATGATTTTAAACCATTTCATGGACGGAGAGTACACATCATCCCACCATTCAGATTTAATTGATCTCTCCAATTTTTTTGCTTAATTCTTGACTATAAGTATTGCGCAAGTTTTTAATTTTAGTTCTAGCTTCCGTTTCTGAAAATCCTTCAATGTTTAATTCGTCAACAATTTTCTGTAGCGCTGCTAATCGCATTTGATTATTACGATATATGGGTTTGTAACATTCCACAGACACTATGTTCTCTATAAGTTCAACAAATTTAATTGTTTCTTTCTGCCCACCGCATTTTAACAGAAATAATCAGTTCTATTAAAATACTATATTTTATTGTTTCACGTGGTCCTTAATACAACTACTATCTACGGGCACGGGGTAACTATACAAACTGTTTACATGCGGCAAGTAAGAGGTTGGTAGCGGGGACGTTGGTAGGGGGGGACGGTTAGCATGCAAGTAAATAGCCTGAGCTATTCACTTTCCTAGCCGGTCTGTGGTACAAGTACGGGGCAGGTTCCTTTTTTTACAGGGATTAATGTCTTCAAGATGAAAAGAATACCCAAATACAAAAAACCCTTAAGGCATATTTAAAATATGTACTGTCATTCTTATAATTATTAACGCGCTCATTGAAATAAGGGTCTTTTTTGAAACCCAATAATTTCCTAATTATTATTTTAATGTTTCGACAATTTCATACCAAGTTATGTTCTACTTTTTATTTTGTAGCAACTGTAAAGGAGGAATATGTAAACTTTTTATCGTAATTTACCGTTCATGATTATTCGTTAGGAGCACTCTCTACAAATTTCCATTTTTTTAAACTAAGTTGCCATACTTAAAGCCCTGTTGCAAGTTTAGTTCAAGCTATTAGAGATTACAGTATTTATTTAACTTTTTCGAAGGTCGCTTAAGAGACCAAGGGGCTCCCATGAGCTTGGGGGCCCCGGTGCACTGCACTACCCAGCCCTCTGATAGCTTCGCCACCGCTTGTGGCTTGTCTAACAGGGAGGGCTTAACATACAAAAGCAAACAAGCAAAAATAAGCTACAACATACATATACCCGATTAAGGTTGGTATATGTCCCAGTTTTTTATTTTAGGCAAATATAGATTATAGTCGAGATTATAGTAGAAAATACATGTCTATTCTTTTTTTTCTGAATTGAAAGTCCATTTTTCTGTTTATGTTAGCAATACATTTTTTTAACGCTTTTTTATTAAAGCTCAAATGTCACTTATTTTTGACACTATTTGACGATTTTTCATAACCATTTCATCATGCTTGCAATTATTTCATCATTAGCCTTGTTAATATATAATAAAATACTTGTTTTTTCTAAAAGTTTAAAACAAATGAGGTTGTCTTTATGCTTGGCACTATATGGGTGCTTTTTTATTTTGAAGTAAAGATGCCTTAAGGTATGTTTCCTTACACGCGGCCGCCGCATGCGGCTGACGCACTACGCAAGCCGCAAAGCACTCCTACTCATGTTTTTAAATGTGCCTGGTTTGCTCCGAGCGGCCGTCGTATGCGTCCGCTGTCAACGACTGCGATTGATGCGACTGGACTGCTGAAGAAGCAGTGTAGCCGCAGTCGTGTGTGCGTCTGATATTTTGTTTGTGTTGTTTTGTGTGGAATTTTCGGTGTTTTTTTAATTGTTGAAAATTAAAACTTTATTTTTTAAATAAAGTCCTGGATTTTTTATTACGTATTTTAAGAGCTTTTAAGATCCAGAATCCAATGATGTTTCGCACTTCTGCCAAAAATCTATTGTCTGATTCCCTCTAACATGTGGTTTCTTATGGAAATTGCCATTAATATAAATTTTTCAAATAAGTGCGATACATTATTGGTTTTGGGAACTTAAAAGCTCCTAAAATACATAATAAAAAAATCCAGGGCCGTATTTAAAAAAACAGTTGATGATGGCAGCTCAAAGACGAAACGTCGGTGTACAAATCTAAAAACAACATATTGTAGAACAGAAAAAGTAGCAATGGGAGTGTAAAATTTATTTTGGTTACATCTATTCAAATAGAGTCATAAAAAAATAAAAACGAAATCGCGAATAATCGGTTTTTTCCAAAAATATTCGAAAGTATTCGAAATTTTTAAATTTCTAAGGTGGCATTTTGATTAGCATCAAATTGCGCAAGTTTGCCTTCATTTAACCGACCTCGTATCTCTTCAAGTTTCCGAGATCCTAATGATAAGGCTCGAATTTGGGACACCCTGTACAGATTTACCTTAATATACAATGGCTAATTTTTCCTCTGGGGTTATTGGATATTGAACTCTCTGGTATGGCTCGGACTTTATATCATCTTTTATTTAGTCAAGAATAAAATTAAACTGTTCTTTATTCAGTCTAAAATATTCCTTAAATTTTACTTCATCCTGTTGCAGATGTCGATTTAGGCCGGCCGCATACATGCAACTTTTAGTCGAGCAACTGTTTAGTCGCACGTTAAAAGTATATGGAAATGAATGTAGGTGCGCATATTAGCAACTAGATAGTTGTTCGACTAAATAGTCGTAAAACCACATCGATCGCCTTTTGATTAACCAGTCGCGCAACTATCGCGACGGTTCAATGAGTATTGCCATGTATTGGAGTGCGCATACGCTCAACTGAACAGTCGCCCTGCGGCTTTTTAAACAAGTACATAAATTGATAGCGACTGAATTGACTGTATGCGCACCTTCGGCGACTAAACTGTTTGGTCGTCATAAAAATCGCACAAGCACGCAACTCGACCAAACAGTTGCTCGACTAAAAAGTTGTATGTATGCGGCCGGCCTTATTAATGTAGTACAACAACCCTCATTGCGTCTTTGCTTAAATATTGGATTTATTGGAGCATGCCTATGTTTCAGGTTGGCTAATTGTATTAGTATTTCGTCATCCTCTTCTTCTTTTAATAATAAATAGTTGTATATTGCTAGATTAGCCATCGACTTTTACCAAAGATTATTCCCTTTACACTAATAATTTTGCTATCGCGAGTTTGAGCGGCGGTCCTAAGAAACCACGTGATTAAACGGCGGCCGCATGCGTTAGTCGCATTGCGGCAGTCGCATTGCGACGGTCGCATGGAAGGAACCATACCTTTAGATCATTGACACCTGTCTTTAGTGCATTTATATTCACCCCCAAATATTAAACCAATGAAACAGATTTTTTTTCCTTTTGCCCACAAATCCATAAATCTTTAAGATAAAAATGTTTTTGCAAATTGACGGTAAACAATCGTTTACACTTTGCCTGCACTTGCACAATGTTTAGAGCGGGTTTGTCAAATTGCGACACAAATCATCATTTAGGTAAAAATAATTGTCAAATTGCGCCCCAGGAATAAGGATTAGCCTAAATAAAATTTCCAGGTAATAAATGATTGCCTGGTTTGACCAGGGAAGGATTTACGCAAAGGCTGAGTAGGCTGAAGCATAGGGCGGCAAATATTATGGGCCGCAAATTTACGATTTATTTTTTATAAAATGTAATCGTAAATTTAAATGATAGAATTAATGATTTTGCAGAAAAAAGGTTCATGGAAAAATGCTAGTATTATATAGGGTTTTGCCTATAATTAAATAATACATAGTTCAAAAAGAGACCTTTTTGTTTTATTTTATATTTTGTTTTTATATTATAAAATTTGTTTGTTTTAAAGAATTGTTATTTAATTTTCTATATGATTTACTTTTGTTAAATTGGTTTATTTCATTTTTTAAGATTTACTTGTGAAGTTTACATTTTTTAATGCTAAGTTTTTCGTTCTGATATCCAAAAAATATATTAGGGCGGCAAAAATATATTAGCCTATGGGCGGCAAAAAGTTAAATCCGGCCCTGGGTTTGACCCAAACAGGATAGAATTATTGCGACCCGTAATAAATACCATATTGAAAATTATTAAAATTTTGTTAATAACTTTTACGTAGGGATAATTTAGACAAATTCAAAAGCTCTTAGTTCTGGTTAGTTAAAGTGGCTTTTTATTTTTCCCAAATATATTTCAGACGTGATAATCAGTAAAGAACAGTAAACTTTTCTTATTAGGCCGCAATTCAGCCATGTCTTAGTCAAATTAAATTTATTCCCAGAATTTTTTGGGCGGCAATTTTGCCATACACAAACTAGGAAAAAGTTTATACCTTCTTATTTGGGCCGCAATTTGAATATACCCGTTAAGGGAAGTTGATTTATCCTTAGATTACCTGTTATTTTTAGATGATATCGGAATACTGCGAGTAAAAAGACTTCCAAGAAATACATGGCTAAATACAGAAATTCCCAACCGGTATTTACAAATACTTATTTGTTAGGATAGGTAACACAGTGACTAACGACGAAATGTTCAGTTTTCGGTATGGGGAACGTGTTTAGTCACACATTAAACTTGTAAAATTACAAAAACTTTTATCAATATACACATTAATTGTTTAAAATATTTTTTCACTTTATATTTTTAAATAAATCTCTATGATTGTAGCAGATTCATCTGAATAAGTTTGGAGTTTGTCTGTTTCCCTAATAGTAAAAAATAAATAAAATGTAAAAATAAACTTTGTTAATCAGATAGATGCAAATCAATTAAAAGTTCCATAATTCTATATGAAAATAAATAGATAAAATATTTTCTTAAATTAGTGACATTTTACTTCCATTATAATATATATTTAAAGAGCCAATCAAAAGCCCAAAAATTAATTATCTTTACTGGTTGAATATTGAAGCTGCAGAATTCATTTGAATTAAATAAATATTGAATTTATTCAAACAAATATTTTTTCTGTCAGATATTGGTTTAAATAAGATTACAAATTTATTTTAAATGGTTGCCATTATTTATTTTAAACAAACATTTATTTCGTATTTTTACCTCCTTACAACGAGGAGTTATATGCAAATAAATATTTGTTTTATGTAAAGAAGTTATTTATTTGTAAGGAATGGTTACCTTTTTAAAAAAAAATGTTATCTATTTAATGTTTTGGTAGAACAAATATTTTATTTAAAAAAATATATGTTTTTTTATTTATACTCAAACAAAGAAACACGTCGATTTAGATATACAGGGGGAAGTTTAATTTCGTATTTGATAAAATTTTATCGGTCACCTCCTAACCTCCAGTTAACCTCACTTTGATATTCAAATGGCAACCCCATAGTGTAACATCATTGTAAGCGGCATGAAATTTGCTAACAACGGTACTAAGAAACTTTAAATCGATGGACGTAGAAGCGACTTGAAGTAAAAATGTGTGTTAATTAGTTTATCGTGTTCAAATAATTTATTTTATCAAATGCTCAAAATGTGCGCCGTTATTGGCAAGACAATAATAAAGTCTGTTTTTTGAAATTCTTCGCGAACGTTGGCGAAAGTTTGTCGGTAATCCTCTGCATTCTAGTGTAATTCTACATTTAAGTTCTTGACTATTTGCAGGTGGGTTTTGTAAATTTTACTTTTTAAATAACCCCAGAGGAAAAAGTCTAGAGGAGTTAAGTCTGGGGGACCGTGCTGGCCATTCGATGGCACCTCGTCTGCCTATCCATGTGCCTGGAAACTGTTCATTGAGCCACTCTCGAACTGCTGAAGCATAGTGGGGAGGGGCTCCATCTTGCTGAAGCAAATTATTTTCACTGAGTTCCATAGCACCATTTTCATCCACCTGATTTTCCAAAGATTGGACGATAGAAGGGTATATCGCATTTTCCAAAAGGTTCAGATACAGTTGCCCAGTTAAAATTTTCTTCCAGAAAGAATGGCCCGATAATTTCGTTTCCATAAATACCTGCCCAAACGTTGATCTTCTCTGGAAATTGAGTTGTTCTTCCTGAAATATGTGCGGATTTTCATTATCCCAATATCTGCAGTTATGTCTATTAAGAATTCCATTTAAGAAGAAAGTTGATTCTCAGAAAAGCAGTATTTTTGATCAAATGAGGGTCTTCGTCAATTCGCTGGAAATTGATTCGCAAAATTCTTTCTTCATCATAATCGTCTTCGTTGAGTTCATGAAGAATTTGTATTTTGTATGGAAAAAACTTATTCTTTTTCAAAATTTTGTCCGGAACCCGTAGAAATATTGGTCAGCTTAGAAACTTTTGGAATAGACAACGTCGGATCTATTGCGAACTGTCCTAATCCTCAACCTGGCGTGCTTCGTCAAAACCCCTTTTTATTGTACTTTTTTTGGGAAAATTAAAAAAAGGTTTTTTTTTTCCCCATTTTCCCAAACTTCCCCCCGGCACCCCAATTCCTTTTAAAAAAAAATTAAAATGCCCCAAAAAAAACGGTTTTTAAAAATTTTGTTTTGCCCTAAAAAAAAATTTTGGAATAACCCCGGGGGTTTAAAACAATTTCTTCACCCCAAAAATAAAAAAATTTTTATTTTTCTTTTTTTTTTTTTAGGTTTTTTTTTAAAATTTTTAAAGGGGTTTTTTTTAAATAAGAAGGGGGGTAAAAAAATAAAATTAAACCCCAGAATTTTTTTTTTTTTTTAAAATTTTGGGTTTTTTTTAAAAAAATTTTTTTTTGTTTTTTATTTTTTAAAAAAAAACACCCTTTTATAAGGTAATTACAAAAATTATTAGCTATGCTATTCAAAATCATTTTGAGATACTATACAAATAATATCCATTCTACTTTACAAAAATAAAGTTTATTTACTTCGAAAAGTTCGCAATAAATGACCAATATCATTTTTTTTCAAAAATTCCCCCCCGCTCAAACAGAAACGCATACCAAATAAGAAATAAGAAAATTGAAATCTAATTCCAAAGCCTGTCCGGACTTGCTTAGTACATTGGAGGGAATAATGTATGACGTACAAACAAATATTTTTTAATATCAATATTTTTGTTTGAGATACAATGCCCAGTCTTTGACTGTTGTCATGATTTATTTGATCTAACGGTTCATTTTTATTAAATAGTATATGACAATATTTATTTTATTTTTATCCTAAAAGTATTGGAATCAAGCAAAATTTCGTTTACTTCAAAATGCAACAAAATGGGTTTCTTTTTTTTTTTAAAAAAAAATTTTTTTGGGGTAAAAAAAAAAAAAAGGGAAAAAAACCTTTAAAATCCAACAATGGGTTTCTTTATTTCTTAAAACGAAAGATTTTTTTTTTTTGATAAAACCCTTTAAAACCAACAACATGAACTTTTTTGGGGCCCAAAAAAAGGAATTTAATTTTTAAAAAAATTAAAAAATAAAAAAAAAATAATGTTGATTGGGAATTTCTTACTTTAATTTTTTCAGTGTAGATATCTAGCCTACTGCCCTTGACTTAAATAGAAAAAAAAAAAAAAAAACCTTTAAATACGATGCAAATTTAAAATATCAAAAAAAACACTGGCTATTGGGGGAAATGGTGGATGATTTTTTGGTTTTAGTAAAATTTGGCAAAAATTATTTTTTTTTAAGTTCTTAAATGTTTTATTTTTTTTTCATTATATAAAAAAAATATTTTTCTTGTTTTTTAAAAAAAAAAACTTAAAAAAGTGGATTTTAAAAATTTTTTTTGAAAATTTGTTACAAAAAACGGAAAGGAAAAAAAATTTTAATTTTCTTAATTGGAACTTAAAACTAAAAAAAAACAAATAGGGTATTAAAAAATTCTTGCAAAATTTAATAAATTGAATTTTTTGTTCCCTTCCACCAATTTTTCAACAGTAAAATTTCAAAAAAATTTTTTTTTTGTAACTTTAAAGTCTTATTTGGAAATTAATTCACTTTTTCCCCCGGTTTAAATTTTTTAAAAATCACAAATGTCCTGTGTAGCCAAAGAACTTAAGAGGTTTTTACCAGTTTTTTTTTCCCCAATTTTTTTTTTAAAAAGTTTTCTTTACTTATACAGAAGGATTATTATGTCTTAAATTGGGAAAAAAATTGATGGGGAAATTTTCTTCCAAAAATATAAAAAGGTCAAAAGTTTTGATTTGGGAACATTTAATTGATACATTTTTTAAATACCCCCCCTTTCTTTATTTAAAATAAAAAAATCTATTTCCTTTTTGTATGTTCATGTATAATGTAAAGTCAACCTCTTTCCTTCAAAATAGGCCTAGCAGTAAAACTAATTTTCCCCCTTTTGTTGCCCCAAAAAAAGGTGGTCAATTCACTTAAAAACTAAAACGTTTTGAAAGTCTCGGGTCGGCAAATTTAATTTATGAATTTTTAAAAAAAATTAAAATTTTTTTAAAAAAATTTTGCTAAAATTAAAAAAAATTTTTTTTTTTAAAAATTTTTTTTATTTCCGGGTAAAATTTGCCCCAAAGTTAAAAACCCCAAAATTAAAAGGGTTTTAAAAAAAAAAATAAAAAATTTAAAACCCCCCAAAAAAAATTTCTTGTGGGTTTTATAGTTTTTGAGATATTGACGTAAAAAATTTTTTTTTTTGGGCCCAAAATTTTAGGTAAGAAAACGGATTCGAAGGGGGTTTTCGCGAGCTTGTTTAGGGCATTATTTAGCTTTTTTTTAAAAAAAAAAATTATCAATCAACATTTTCTAAAACAGCCGGCGCCTTTCTTATTTGGACCCGGAACATGAAAAATTTTTTTTTGGGGGTTTTTTTTTCCCCTTTTTTTGTATTGTTTTTATGTAACTTAATGGCCTTACCCAAGTTCAAACCCCTTTTTTCCCGTGAGATAAACCAAAGGGGGGGAAACCCCTAGGCAGGGAAAAAACCCTGAATGGGTGACCGTGAGTAAATACCGCCCCCCTTTTAAAAATTTTGGTTCGGAATTCACGTTAAGCTTAAAATGCAGTATCTGATACAAGTCTTCGTGGTCTGTCAAGAAAAAATAAAAAACATTCTTTTATTTTTTTTCTTTTTTAAAAAAAAGGTTTGAGTTCTTTTTTTAATAATATTTTTTTAAACCCCCAAAAATCAAAAAAATTTTTTAAAAAATTCCCAGTTCGTAAGAATAAAAAAAAAAAAAAGCTAAAACTATATTTAGCTAAAATTAGTTTTTTAAAATATTTCTTATGTAATATTAAAAAATCAAACAGGTGTTTTTTAAAAATGGGAAATTTTTAAAAAAAAAATTTTTAAATTTTTTTTATTAGTTGGCCCTTTAAAAACAAGGTGCAGTTGTGATCGATGGTATCAAAGTTAATCGGATATAAGAAAAAAAAAATTTTAAATTTAAATAATTTTTTAAAATAAATGTAAGAAAATTGAAAGCCAAGATTATGTGTTGCCTATATAAAACTGTATAACATTCCTAGAAGTTTAAATAAAGAGCGTGTTTCTGGATTGGTGGCCGAATAGAACAAAAAAAACCCTTTTAAAACGTTTTTTGGGGTTCTAAAAATTTTTTAAAAAATTTTTGGGAATTCCGTTTTTTTAAATTTTATGTTCCATTTTTTTTTTTTAAAATTTGGCTAATGGTCTGGAAGCTTCACCTATAAAAAAGGGGATTACATTCACAGGTGGCCGATTTTCCATCGAAACGTATTTTTGGTTTTTTTTAAATTTTTTTAAAATTTTTTAAGTTTTTTTTGTTTTTTGTTTCGGGCCCACCTGCTAGTTTATAGGGGTCAATAAGACAAAACCCAAATTAGTTCGCTGTCCCCCCAGAACAGGCCCAAAAATGGTCCTATTCTTTAAAAAATTTTCCCCGGCGAGTAACCCAACAAAATTTGAAACAGGAATCTGCCATAAAATTATAGAACATATTTAAATTTTTTTTATATTTTGTAACCTAACAAAGCCTAAATAATTAATTAAATGAATTTTCCCAAGGCTTTCGATTAAATTTTTTTCCCCGGCTTAATCAATTTAAACTTAAATAATTTCTAATTTTTGCAAATAAACCTGAAAAGGCAAAAGTTGACGAAAAACGGTGTTTTCTCCCAGTTTCGTACATTTAGGCCAAAACAAAAACAAAAAATGTGCTCTTTTTTTACACTTAAATTGGAAAACAACCTGTGCCACCTTTTATAACATGGTAAATAAATGAAAATCCCGGGTTTGTCCCCAGTGAATTTGTTGTTTACAGTAATTGTTTAAACGATGAAAACTGTAAAAAATAGTAATTTTTAAATTTTTCGCGTATCAAAAACTATTAAAGATATCGCAATGGTGTTAATGGGACTATTTTAGAGAATTAAAAAAACTACAAATTGATTTTTTATAGAGCTTTTTCCGAGCAGTTCCCGCTGAGAAAATCCGGAAAAACTCCAAAAATTGACCTTATTTCAAAAATTATATCGCCGTTTGGTTTAAAGATTAAGGAGTAATTTTTCGAAAAATGATAGCTAATAATAAAAATGGTTTCTGTCGGATCTATAGTTTTCGATTTAGGGCTCATCAAAAATTTAAGGGTTTTTTTTGCGAGGCTTACCGTTTTAAGGCGGATCAATATTTTTTGATTCTGAAAATGGTATATGAAAGTAGAAATCAAATCTTTTTCTCCATATTTTAAATTTTTCGCTCAGGGGGTGGGAAATTGGTGAAAAAAGTCTCTGAAAGTCGTGCGAAACGCGAAAAACAACGAGGGAGAAAAGCATATTAGTCCGGGTAAATCTGTAATATACCGTTAAATGATTTTGAAGGGTCATGAATCAAGATGAAACCTTTTGCATTTTCTTAAGAAACAGATTAACTACAAAGTGTCGAAAAAATAAGGTGGATCCTACGAAAGAGGGTGTTTTTTATGGATCTTTTGGCCCCTAAATTCGAATGTGATATTTGGGAAATTTCATTTGGGGGTAAGAAGGGGAAATTCACCCCCGTTTTACCCCTGCACCCTTTAAACATACATTTCTGTGAAAAAAAATTTTTTTTTTGCGTTTTTAATAGTACAAATATGTTTTTTGGGTCACCAAACTCGAATATGATATTAGAAAATTTAAAATTAAAAAAAGGGCTAAATTCACCCTTTTTTTACCCCCCACCCATCTAAACGTACATTTAGCTTTAAAAAAATTTTCTCCTGTGCCTTCTCTGGTGCCTGTTTTTGCCCTTCTAAGCCCTCAAGTATATTTCCTAATGTTATTTTTTGGAATAGTTTTTTTTGGTTGGGGGGAAAAAAAGGGGAAAAAAATTTTTAAAAAAAACTTTTTGTAGGATCCACTATTTCTTTTCGACAGTTAGTAGTTGATCTGTTTCTAAAGAAAATCAAAAAATTTCAACTGGGTTCTCGGACTAATATGCATTTCTCCTCCGTTGCCTCGCTCTCCCCACTACCGCTACCCTATATACTCTGCTTTGCTCGTCGTTTTTCGCGTTTTTTTTCGACTTTCATAAACTTTTTTTTTCCCAAATTTTCCCCCCCTCTAAGCAAAAAATTTAAAAAGGGAGAGAAAGAACTGATTTCTACTTTTATATGCCGTTTTTTAGAATTAAAATATTATATTGATCCGCCTTAAAACGGAAGCCTCGCAAAAAAACCCTTAAATATTTAATGAGCCTTAAATCAAAAACTATAAATCCAAAAAAAAAACCCTTCTCTGCGTGGTTAAACTACATATGATTACCTATTATTTCCCAAAAAATTACTTTTTAATCTTTATATCGAACGGAGATAGAATTTTTTTTTAAAAAAGGGCCATTTTTGGATTTTTTTGGGTTTTCTCGGAAGAAATGCTCGAAGAAAGTTTATAAAAAATAAAATTTTTAGGTTTTTTAAATTTTCCCCAAAATATTCCCATTGACACTATCACGATATCCAAAAGTTTTTGGGTTATACGCGAAAAACTAAAAAATTTCCTTTTTTTTTCAGTTTTTATTGTTTATTAAACAATTACTTTAACAAATTTGGGCCCCGGGGAAAAACGTTTTAACAGATGACACAGGTTGTTTCCGGGTAAACTTTAAATGTGCGAAAAAAAATCTCTATTGATTGGCCTAACTCACGTTTCGTACCCTTCGAAATTTTCCTAAAATATTATCGTTTT